>OU744728.1:59430311-59677313 GCA_916613615.1 Steromphala cineraria | reverse complement strand
AAGGTGAAAAATGTATACACTCTCTATCGGTGATTTTGATGTCAGGGAGAAAGCACGAGGGTCGGGTTTTGGTAGACATTTCAAACACCTGAGGGTGGCTAGAAATGAAAAGTAAAACCGAGCTTGCGAGGTTTTACTTTTCATTTCGCCACCCGAGGGTGTTTGAAATGTCTACCAAAACCCGGCCCGAGTGTTTTCTTTGACGTATATACCGTCATATATAAAGGGTATGAATCTAGAATTTTTAGTTCATGTTATGAGCAAAGGTATGTTGTGGGAACAGCACGCGATTGATAGAACAGCCTGCGACCGACGTCACAGTTCTCACAATGCAAGTTGCACGTGCAACATGCTCCCGTACTGGGTATATGTGACAGTACGTGTCTTCTCGGTCGTTTGTTTCGATCACATTCTGGAAGCAATATGTGGGTATCAGATTATGAGGATTTATTTCTCACTCAATAAAAATTTAGCCAGGAAGAAAATACTGAAGATGCATTTAAATATCGATTTGGAATTCCGTTATCAGAGGCTGAACTTCAAGACAAGTTGAAAACTTGTGTTCCAAAAGGAACAAAATATAAACACGACTGGGCCCTGTCAGTTTTTAAACGATGGCAAGAGGAAAGGCGTCAAAGGAGTATGAATCACAACATTTTACTTTCGGTGGATTGTTTAACGAAGAATATTTTTGAAATGGAAGTCGACGACATAAATACATCAATGAAGTACTTCGTTTTCGAAGCGAGGAAAGTTGACGGAAGTTTTTACCCAACAACAACACTTTATGGGCTGTATGCATCTTTATCGTCAATTATGAACTCACGTGGTCGGGATATCAACCTCTTTGAAGACAAGGAGTTTACAGAGTGTAGACAAACAGGTATTGTAATAATGAGTTTAAAGAATGCATTATTGATTAACGTCGTTTTTTATATTATCCCTAAAATAATTGAGAATTAAATGAAACGAAATTACAAAAACTAATTCCTCTTTTGATGTGGTGTACTATTTATTGAATTTTAACATCAATACTTGTCACATGTTTAATTAAATATATGTAACATTTTAAAGAATCTATATTATTTCATAACTGTTTTAAAGGTCATAGAAGCAATGCAGTGAGGACCTACAAGAGGACAAGCGATGCTCAGAAGGAAGTGGTTTCATCCATTTTGACCGCCAAAAAAAGCAACACCGCAGGAAGAGTAACTGAGAACCCCAACAGCAACGGTCAGCAAGAACCCATCGACCAGCAATCCAACAGCAACTCCCACGGCAGAAGAAGCGCAGTTAGCTGGCCCTGAACCTGATCCCTCCAAGCTCGTTACGATGTCAACAACTACGATTCCGACATCTACAACGTCGACCTCTCCGACCGGGAAGTGTCAATTTGTGTTCAATTTCCATTGTAATTGAATAAACTGCATTGTCCTTGTTATTATTTCTTTGCCACTTTTAAGTCAACAAGTTTTAAGCTGTGAGGTTTCACCACGACTCGTGAGGTTTTACCAATATTCGTGAGGTTTTACTTAAGGTTGAAATCTAACCTTGTGAGAGGTTAGATTTCAACCTTTGGTAAAACCTCTAGTCGTGGTAAAACCTCATGAATCGTGGTAAAACCTGCTGAGAGGTTATTACAGGAAATGCAGTAACCTGAACATGAATAGAGAAATGTTGAGCTAGGTTTATACATTGATTTATAACTTTGATGACCCTGTGGTCTTTTTCATAAAAGTTATAATTATAGAAAGCAGGCCCGAATGATCTATACATACATGTAGCACATGTCTCTAATATTCGTTTTATTGTATTTAAGAAATAGATTAGCTCTTTACATTATGTGTTTTGCAAAAAAGAATTGTTTTGCCCTGAGGTATTAAAGTTAAAGCCTTTGGCCTCCTGCTTTAACTATAAAAGTTCAGGGCAAAGCTTTACTTTATTGAAAAACACAAGTGCTTGTTAGGGCTCCTGTCTTTCTTAAATAAAGAAATGTAAACATTCGTTTTCACATCATTTTCTCTTGTAAATAGTGAAGATGTAGCTTATTTGTCCTTGTAACAATTTAATAATGCTTGTAATGTTAACATTTAGAGGAAATTAAGCCATTCTATATGTTTAAACTTAATCACAAAATACAGGGTTACTTTATTTCTTAAATTAATTCAAGTGGCGCCTTAGAAGTTTGCAAAAACAACAATTACATTCAAAATCTAACTCCTGTACAAAAATTATATCTTTTAAACTCTTTCATAATTATGTTTTCATACTTATTTCAGTATTGATTGTTTATTTTCTATTCACCGCACATTAAATTGCACCAACTTGCGTTACTCACCTCTTCTGTTCATCAAGAGTTATAGCAGAAGCGTAATCACTATCTGAGGAATCCAAGATGACCTGAGCATTTCCTCCGGACAGGTCCATGCTGACTATAAGATTCTTGGTATGTCCCGTATAGAACAACTTCCTGGAGACACTGTCTATAGCTAGGCCGTATGGTTTGGAGGCTGAAATCGTTAGTCCTCGGTTATCAGTAGACAACAACAACAAGTTGTAAGGTTCAGTAGGATTCATAACTTCCTCTACTCAATGTAACAACCATTTGTTTATTACTACAATAAAAGATGCTGTTTTGTTTAAAAAAAATCCAAAACAGGAAACCATATTGTCGCTGAATTTTAATAGTTTCTTTTTGTCGTTATTATTATATACAATATTTCCGAATATCAGTCAAGGTATCCAGTTTGATTTTCACTTTAGCCATTGTGACAATTTAATGCATTTTCCCATCAGACAATAGGGAAAAAACACATAAATGCATGATAAATTGTACCATTTAAAATATGTATATGCACTTTTAATTGTAATAATACATATATGCGGGTTTTATTTCTTCATCGAGTAACAGAACAGTTATATTAGAACCTAGAAATAGAAGATGAACAAAAGTTGGATGACAAAATTGAACGCATCTTGTCTGATGGTTTAAAGATCACTTCTTGGATTTGTGAGCAAACCTATATCAGTAGTTTTATTTACAGGAAAGTCTATCTTTAAGAGATTGTCTCCCTTGGTTAGACATGTGGTCGCGGCTCTCACACAACAACCACAATAAAGACGATTCTGATGTGCCTAATGAACTTCAAATGGATTTTAAAGTGAGATTATCTGTATCAGATGACATTCGTGTGAATATTTTGAAAAATAACTTAACGAAATAGTGACTTTGAAAAAAATGTCCACGTGTGAATCGTCTATCACCTGAATGGTCAGAATCGTGCTAAGCGTGCATTACTGTACAGGTGTGTTTGATTAATCAATTATGCCTCCAAAACAAAAACCTGAACTTACGGAAATAAATACCGAAATACAAGAATGCTTAGCATGACCTCGGAAATGACCACAAAAGAAGACATTAAGCAACATAGAATGTCTGCGGTTAATTAATCAATTCATGAAATCAAGGGACGATTTGAAAGCAGAAATAGTCCATGCGGTACTAGCCGAAATGGGAATAAATGAAGGTAAAAGCGACATCCTATCACTTAAAAAAAATGAATTGCTGCGTAAAGACTTTAAAACCAACGAAAATTAATAATTTGGAGAAAAGCTTTTCTGAAATAGAAAAGCGCGCAAATGAAGCGTACAAACAGAGCAACCAAAATGAACAATTTTCAAGAAAAAATAACATCAAGGCGTTCAATGTGCCTCAGATTGAGGCGGAAAACTTGGAAACAAAATTCAAAGAACTGATGTAGAATAAGGCTAATTACGATGTCAATTTCGATGACATTGTGGCAATACATCGCATTAATCACGCAAGTAAGTAGATTGTTAAGCAAATCTGATCAAATTTGTTTCAGCCGAAGCAAAGCCGAGGGTCATGCATTCGCCTAAGAAAGCAAATACGAGTAGTCTGACTCGAGACTTGCCGATGATGTCACAAAGACTAATGTCTCTCTCATTAACAGACTCAAAAGTCATGATCGTATCGAAAGTGCGTGGTATTTCAACGGACGTGTCTTCGGCAGCACCACAGATGGTAATCGCTACAAGTTCTTCCCAGGTGATGACATCAGTGCAGTTATCAATCGTCCCTAGCATCTAATAATCAGTGAGAGAACAATAACTCTAAACATGTGGCATTTATCATATTCCAATGGATGATTTAAGGCAGATATATTTGCAAAATATGTGCTTAGTAATTTTGATGAGAAGACACCTTTAAGTTAAAGGTTGATTCTACATTGTGGAAAATGTGTTTAACAGCTTATTCAAGGTTCTCGATCCCATGTTTATTGTGTTGGATATTCTTGGAAACCTCTGAGTTTATTTCAGATAAATCGCAGTTATTTCACAAAATGAAGCACTCAACATACTTGGCGAGGACAGCCATTATTATGTGATATTATATGGTTTTTATTTGTTTTTTTAAATATTTTTTTAATTTTTAATTTTTGGAGGTTATCAATAACTTAAGTAATGCACATTTTTTGTTGTTTTTTTAACTACAATGGACCGAATGATTGGAACACTCAACAAATGAGGCAGTCATGTGCTTATAGAAATGTGTGCGTATGGAAAGATACTCCTTTATCCACAATACAGATAACTTCATCTAGCCCCAAAACAAACAGGTTGATATATTGATGTGACTTTTTAGTTCATTTTCACATTCACGTAAAGACACTAGATATTCTCTTTTGTATCCAAGGCACCTAATTTTGTTTACTTATTGAAGAAAGGGCTACTCTCAAGGGAATAGCAATGGCATGTTATTTTTACCTCTCTCTCCTCTCTCATTCTCTCTCTATCTTAATCTCTATCTCTATCTCTCTCTCTCTCTCTCTCTCTCTCTCTCTCTCTCTCTCTCTCTCTCTCTCTCTCTCTCTCTCTCTCTCTCTCTCTCTCTCTCTCTCTGTCTGTCTGTCTCTCTTAATCTCTCTCTCTAGAGATGTTTTTTATTTTCTTAAAAGAAGAAAATCTTCTATCCTTTTTCTTCAGGAAACCCATAATACTCCTGAAAATGAACTTCCCTGGGCAGCCGAATGGGGCTATAGATGTTTTTTCTCTCACAGAACCACTCACAGTGCTGGAACAGTGATTTTGATAAAGAATAACTTCGAATATGAACTTCATGAAATCATATCAGATGATAATGGAAGATTTGTTATTTTAGATGTTACAATAGAACAAATTATATTTTCGATAACGAATATTTATGGTCCAATGCAGACTCCCCAAACTTTTTCCAAGATCTCTTTTCGGAATAAGAGCAATTGCCCGGGTCGATTATTTGGGGTGGTGATTGGAATGTAGTCCAAGATTATTATCTAGAAACATTTAATATAAAACACTGTAATAATCCAGGGGTTCTCGAGAAAATTCATGAAATTAAAAATAAGCTAGGGTTAGTTGATCCATGGAGAATCTTTAATCCAGACAGGCGACAGTATACATGGCGACAGGCTAATCACACCAAACAAAGTAGGCTCGACTACTTCCTTGTTTCAGAAGAAGTTATGTCCCTTGTTAACATTAGCTATAGATCGGATCATTCTATCATTTCGTTAGAGCTTGAATTAAGTCCAATAGAGCGTGGACCAGGTTAATGGAAGTTTAATGCGTCCCTTCTCTATGATACTGAGTATGTCAACACTGTCAGACAAACGATACTAATCGTTATACTTTGAACCTTGAACTTTGGGTAGTTGCAGAAGGTATTTAGTTACATGAGTCACAAGATAAGCTCCTACAGTAATCATCTACACATGTATTTCTCTATCCAGAAAGATTCTCGCGCAAGCGCAAAAGGGGGTGAGTATAATAGCTAGTAATAACTAATCACAAAGGTGGTTAATTGCGATTTGAAAAATTATAATAAGTTTTGAAATGATTGCCACCGATCTCCGGCAATCATCGTGGCTTCTGTCGTGATTAAACAAATTCGGAAGAGTGGCAACATTATAAGGACTGCTTTATTTGACCACTGGCAAGCAAAGTGGGATAAAATTGGTATTATGCGAGCCTTTGGCTCGCATAATATATATATGTTTATTCCTATTATATAATATTAATAATACCGAAACATACAAGGTTAATAATTTCTTTATCATATAATGTCATTTTGAAATAAATTCAGACCTTGAAATGTAAGGGATATGCTCCATTCTAAAAAGGTCATGTAATCGGTATACATTTCAATGAACACTAGATTACAGGTTATACAAAATAACTTTCAGCAAATAAAGGTTAAATGATATCTTGTCGGGACTCAATCCTTGGAGATTCCCCTGATCTTACAGCCTTCCAGCCTGACCCAAGTCTTGATGACAATCACTTAGACTCACTTTATACAAATATTATTTCTGTTTATTTGCAACACTTGCCAAATAATCTGTATTTGATTTTTTAGGAATAAACATTAAGTTACACATAAATAAAAGAGTTACTGCCCCTGTATTAGCGACGTTTACAAATGCTTCTTACATATTTGTGTTGTCAGATTTTCCAGAATGGAGATCAACTCTTCAAGTTTGTAACTTCGCACACTATCACCATTAATGTTGCCGGATATGTTCATGTACAACAACTGCATTTAGAAAAGCTGCATTGCCATTGTTGTTATGCCAGTTCAGTTACGGTAACCTTAGACTAAACGCCGACTATTTGCGAAGGTGAGGCTGTTGCGTTTGTTACTACCCTACTAGATAATCTGTACTGTCACTAGAATATAATTTTGCTGATAAGTTGGTAACCGACACGGTCAAAGCGATCTAGGCCTATGTTATTCACAAACAAAATTAAAGCGCATGATGAAAACAACTTGAAATGTTTTGATAACCAATCTGTTATTTCTAAAATACAAATGCGTGATAAGTTTACCCTGACGGATTTTGTTAACGATATTTGTATTCGATAATAAAATCCACAAAACCTGAAAACTCCCGATGACGTTATCAATGGTTAGCGACCGGTGTAGGACTCGCATGACATGCAAGGAGTTTGAGAAATAGTTCGGATTTTGACCTAATTTGCATCTTTATCAGATTTTGAGCAAATGGGATATCGGATATGTCTATATATATATGAACTTAAAACTCAGAATAGAATCGCCCCCTTTAAATGTATATGAGTATGTACTTCAGAATCGCCCCCTATACATGTATATGTATACAAGTACCAAAAATAGAATTGCCCCCTTTATATGCATTTAAATATGCACTTCAAAAGCCCAGAATTTAATCGCCCCCTTCATGGCATACAAATGTAGACTGAATAATAGCTGATGCACTTTTTATGACAATGTTTTCTTATCTGTATTGATGGTTTTCCCTACTTTTGTTACTTTTGGAGTACAACGCAGAATTTTCAGAATATCATGCATATTTTATTTTATGACACCAGCAGGGTAAGACAGTTGTAAGGTCAGCCAACAAAAATAAATCATTTAGTCCGATAATAAAGGAAAGCCTTTATTTCTATAAAACAAATTCCAATGTATAATGAAATAGGACAATTTCAATGTTATTTGCCGATTGTATAAGAAATACACCTATATTTAGTCGGTATCAAGCTCATTAAAGAAAGAGTTATTGACACGGCAACATTTTTCACAAACTTTATTGCCCATTCATTGATTAAGTTGTAATTGTGTTAAAGTGAAATGAAAATTAACAGCGGGTTAAATAAATGTTTTCCGATGTCATGAAATGAATAAATCTATGTTGTTTTCGAATTCAAAGACCTTCAATCAAATTTTCTGAAAAAAAATGACAATCTATTATTGTAACTAAATTTATGGTTCAATTAAAAGCATCATATACATTAAAATAAGCAATTTTAAAGGTTATTCTAGAATAATTAATTCGAAAACGCCTTAATAATTTTAATACGATCTATTAGCCTTTAGGTCTACAAATTGCATTTAAAAGTAACTCATTCAGTGTTGATAAAGATAATAGAAAGTATCCCCATCTAAATGTTTAAATAGTGTAGCATAATAAAAAGTAAAGACAAAATAATCATTTGACATAAAATCATGACGTTTGATAAACATAAATGTATTTAAAATGGAAATTATGAACCGCAAGCTGAGCGAGCTGTTTTCAATTCAACCTGAAATCAATCAATCCGTTTATTTCTGCACGTTGGTCATAGGTCCATATACAATAAATATATAAACAGCAATATTTACAATATATACAACATGCTTTACACTGAGTCTCTTCTTAATAAGAGAGCATGAAATACAAAGTTATCTAGATTAAAGTAAGGGTAATTTGGTAGAAAGTATCGACAATAATTTTGTGGTATCAGTATGTGAATTAAAACTCTTAAGTTATCATACAAAAGACAGATAAATAAAAAGCGGTTTTCATCTTCTGCAATATTGCAAATTGGACAGAGTCTTTGTTGTTTAGAAACACATACATATCTACCTCTATTGATTGATAAATTGTTGAGGCCAAGTCTAAAATGCATGAAAGCCATAAAAATTTTAAGATGTAGATTATATTAATACGATTCGGGTTCAAGTAAGGTTTTGAATACGCAATAACAATCATAGCATGAGAGAATGCCTGTTTAAAAAAATCAATCGCCCTAGTACGAAAATGGTTGATAATGCATTAATGTGACCTACCGTTCCAAAGCCATACCTAAACAACAAGTTACGAACACCTGTTGCCAATGTACTTTTACAAATATTATCAAGATGGACAGTCATGTTGGAGGCTTTTTCTGGGAAGGCGATGTTCAGGCGTATTTATCATTTTACACCAATAATAAATTATGTACAAGGGGAATTTCCCGTATTCACCATACACCATTATACTAGGGGTACTCATTCCAACAATTATAAACCTTTTACAAGCAAGAAGATGGCATAAAATTCCCTATAACCCAATTTACGACCTATATATAAGTAAAGGTTGTACTTGGGAGTCAAACAATTTTAAAAAGATATTTGGTCCAACTACCCTCAACTTTGGAAAAATAGAAGCAATTGAAGAAGGGCCCTTTTCTCTTTAATTGATTAATCATGGATTAACTTACTCAAATTTAGTGTGTGAGTAAATATTATCCCATATCATTAACAGTCGTTTGTCCCCTTTAAAGAACCATTTCTCTTTATCTGCTTATGGGCCATCCTTACGAAATACTACAATACTGCATAGTATTATTATTATCTAGGGAGAACTTCTTTTATGAAAATCAGCAAATCTATAGAAATAGCGTCACATGTACTTAGAGTTTTTCATAAGCACTATCACTGAAGTTCACCAGCAGAAAAGTGACTACGATTCACTTGAAAGTGAAAGAGCTATCTTAAAACATTACGTAAGATTAGATTAGCATCGAGTACCACATTGACAAAGATCTATTCAAAAAGGATTGAAGCGATGGCGAATATTATAGCAGCCATGTTTTTTTTTACACCCGTTCATTTCATTTGCATATGTAAAGGTCACGTGAACTGGCTATGCCGCCCGCAAACCGGCAAAGAAAAGTAGGCCCTAAAATCTCACAAGAATCAACCAGTGTATAAAATAGATTGGAAATCTAGCCTGTCCTGAAAATTTATTGGTCATTTGAAAAAAAAAAATTGAAAAGTTACCAGTCCTGACCAAAAAGTAACCAGTCCTGGCAAAAATTAGCCAGTTCAAGGACTGGCTAACGGGCAATGTTTTAAACACTGAATCAACCGATTGAAACTCATGTAACATATTCGTGGAATATGTTCATATTCCACGAGTGTCAACTTGATACTCGGAGACGTAATGCGCCATTGGCACGATTTACAATATTAGCGCTGTGAACAGGATTCGCGACTGTGCAGGCAGCAGACCACATTGTCGTCTGCACTGTCTACCGCCATTTTCATTTGTCTGCACCTCGATCCAAGTGTGCCAAACGAGATTGTCGTTCACTGTGAATGATAATTCACTCACATTGAGAAATAAAGTATTTCCCATTTACTACTACTAATAATAATAATAAGTCTTCTTATATGGCGCCAGTAATCCAATCAACTTGTGGTTGCTCTAGGCGCTGCATTAGATAAAAGTTAAAGAAATTACAAATAAAAGTTTAACGAGATATTCCGTACCTGATATTGTAAGCTGCGTTGTATTTATTAATTTAGCGACCACGTGGGTACAAGACGACCTTTTAACCCATGTGATCTATCACTGGGTGTAGATGTGTACGCGAGGACGTTCGTTGTTACTGATCAGTCACGTGACTCTTAGAGCGAGAGACGTGTTTTCATGGTCCCGATCACTACATACAAATTGAATTATCACCATTATTCTGATAAATCATGTATCAATATTGGTATATATCTATTACTAAGGTTTAACTATTTACTAATACACAACGAGAAGTCATGTAAACAAACATATGTTTGTCTTTTTAAACTTGATCACTGCAGTTACGTTGTTTGGAGTCCACACCTCATGACCTCTTTTGTCTACTAACATCTAAATTAATCAACAAATCCGAGACATAATCATACCTAGTTAACCCTTGATAAACCTAAAAACAGACTGCAATGTTTTGCGAACTGCATTAACGAAGTTTGGACGAGGTGAATAAGTAATCTTGAAACGAATCGTAGTGTACGGATTGTTCAGTCTAGGTATACGGATCGTTAGTGATTGCACCAAACCTAGTATACGGATTGTGGTGATTGATTTTAACAAAATGACAGTATTGTGCCAAAATGTTAAATTTTCGTTTGAAATAGATCACTTACAAATGTGATATCATTCAGAACATCATTTCTTAAATTTAAGACTACCAAAACACATACTAGTTATGTTATAGATTGTCCATTCCTCAAAGCTTCATCATTTCGAAAGATGTGTGTATGGCATTTCAGTTCTCAAAGTGTCAATTTTCCAATACACATAACGAAACATGTGTCTTAACTACAAACGTCCAAATACAGAAGGTCATCAACTTGTCAATTGGTTGTAATGTAACAACGGTAAAAAGCGATCAAGGCATTGGATAAACATTATTAACTCAAAATCTAATAAAACTGGAACTTCTTTTAACTCAATATGTGAATAAAACAAACGTCTTCCTGCTCAAAATAAGCAATTTTTAGCTCATCTGGCCTGTAAGACTCCTTGGCTAATGAAGATTATAAATTACATACCGTATTTCCTCTAATAAGCGCCCGGGCGCTTATTTTTTCAGCACCTCTTTACCCCCCAGCGCTTATTAGAGGCCCGGCGCTTATTTGAGACCCGGCCCTTATTTCTTTCAAAGAGAATTGAACTTTGCTTTAAGTCGTCTTTTACCATGAATACCTGTAAAATTTACTGA
Organism: Steromphala cineraria; assembly: GCA_916613615.1. Classification (NCBI taxonomy): domain Eukaryota; kingdom Metazoa; phylum Mollusca; class Gastropoda; order Trochida; family Trochidae; genus Steromphala; species Steromphala cineraria. Next base: position 59,665,973 of record OU744728.1, on the reverse strand, counting down.
GGGAGCATTTCACCAAATCATACCGTAAACATGTGTTCGCCTGGAAACGGTTATTTTGGTGTAGGATTTTGATGTTAAGCCCCTGTCACACTTCAGCGTATACTCATTGCGTACGAGTTGCGTATTGCAATTTCACTCATACGCAGCAATACGCAGCCGTTCGCAGGATTCGCAACTCTTACGCACCTTGGTTGTGTTAAGGTAGTTTCCTGAACGTTGGCATGCGCTTTGACCATTTCATACGCTTGATAGTTTTGGACATGCTCAAAACTATGCTGCGTATGGTTAACACGCAATGCATCGGTTTTACATCCGTCAAGGGCGGTACATGTACGTAATGTAATCGTGATGAGTAAGCACTTCATGCGCAGTGTAAGTTGATGTCCCGAACTAACGCATTGGTAGCGCATAGAGGACGTACACAAACCGCTCTTCAAGCAAATGTAGCACGATCTCAAACCGATTGATAAACAATGGAATAATGCATTGTCCAGTTTTTCCTTATGAGTAACGTATGCAAGCGTACTCAAAGCGTACATCGTAAAATTGATAAAGATACCACAAAGAAAGGGTTGGTTAGCATAATACCTCCGTACATTATTTAATAGTTTTTATTGTGTCTCCTTCTTTCATATAGCACTATCCAACAATTTTCATAACAACCGCATGGAAATAAACATTTAATTTAATATTAATTAAGCAATATTTTAGAATGGATGAAATATTTGTGTTCATGATTCTAGTAATTCAAAGAGATAAATATAAAATAAATCGCATTACACTGTACATTTCCATGTAAACAAAATCATAAAGAAGCTAATGATTTGTTTTTAATGTTTTTATTGGAAAACTTCTCTGTTGCAAAGCGATTTCAGACTACCAATATTACCATTAGACTATACCTGTGCATTATTCCATTGTTTATACAGGAGTTATCAGGATAATCTTCTGGTCAAGTGTCTAGGTAATAGAAAATTTTGAATAAGTGTTTTTGCAAATGTAAGTTATTCTTGAAAAAGGCAGTTCCGGACATAGAGCGACAGGATGAAACCGATGCTATTGTTTCACCATGACATAGTGACTAAACAAATCAGAGAGGGCGGGTGCATGTAACAAAACAAATCCGACCTAAGCTTTAATGGAGAGATGAATTTTTTTCTTCCTCTAATATTACAGTTCTAAAAGTTTCATTACCTCAATCGAGTGCTATGTATTCGTACAAAAATGATCAAGTATCAGGCGAAAACTGCGGACTCCCATTTAAGTGGGAACTCCTTTTACATGTGATAGAGAAATGCATTCAGTAAACTTAACTGTAATTTAGTACATTTTTTGTTAAAAAAATTGTCTTGCAATTGGTAAAATATTACTGACGAAAATTAAACCTACACAGACAGAAAGGATTGAAAATTATATAAAGACGTAACGGACTCGGAATATGTTCGCTTTGTTTGCGCAAGGCATGCGGTAGACATAAGCTGTGAGCGTCTAGAGTAAGGTATATATACGCTCTGCAAATGCAACCATTTGCCACAATAAAGTGGGGATACGCAAATCATATGCATCTCCAATGCACCCCAAACGCAAAGAGAACGCAAAGTTCGTAAATCAGTCGCTCCATGTGCGGTACAAGTAAGGCAAAATACGGTAAATGTTTGAGCGTACTGGCTGCGTATGAAAAATTGTCCATACGCAACTCAAACGCTCTTGCTATACGCTAAAGTGTGACAGGGCCCTTAGACAATGGTGAAATCTTAGACAAAAGATAATGTCATTATATACCCTCAGTCGAGTAAAGCTGGGTTTACATGCCGTACATTTACCCCTGGGGGTATTATACCCCCGGGGGTAAATTTGCCCCCAGGGGCAAAAGTCAAATATTGCATTGCGTTTATATGAAATGAAATTGCAATACCTAGGGGCATTATTTTCTCTTCATATATTGACTTTTATAAGGATATTCAGTTTTGCCCCCTGGGGTATACAAAGTAAAGTGTTTACATGACAGGTTTGCCCCCAGGGGTATTTATACCCCCGAGGGTATCTGATTTGCCCTACCTCCAGACCAGGGGTAAATATTTCGCATTTTGCCCCCGGGGGTAAGTATACCCCTCTTAAGAATTGCGTTTACATGACGAAATTTACCCCCCTGGGGCAAAAAATTGCCTTTACCCCCGGGGGTAACTGCACATATAAACGGGGCTTAATTCACGTCTTGAGAATATCTGGTTTCATGAGAGGTTTAACAACGGAATGCTGGAAAACACGAATGAACATGAATATTTAGCATTCTTACTCCAATTTTTAAAGCATTTTATTTCAATAACAGGGAGTACTATAATAACAATTTAACCATTAAAATCGCTAGTAACCACAAACTTGTTGAAAAAGATATCTGCTTTGGATTTGATTGACGGCCTTGCCTTCCTGTTTGTCTGATGATCTGAATGATTAATTCTAATATAAATAGTCTCCTATGTATGTTTAAGGAGCTGATGAATGTAGAGAGTCCTTAATATCGTAGATGCTTCTTCCGGATCCCTGAGGGCAGTGCAACATTCATGCTTTCTGTAGATATATACAAATTTATAAAGTTAAAACGTTGTTTTTGATACTGCTAGACGGATTGCATGTGTCTGAAATGATAGGCTATAATTTAATAGACATTTTAGAAGTAAAGTTTGTTTTTCAAAACCAATTTGTTTGGATTTATTAAGAAAATAACGCAAATTCAATCAGGCACGATCCGTATCCTCGTTCAGCACAATCTGTATCCCGTATAAAACATGATCGGTAACATTCCGTACACCGGAAAACTTTAGCATTGAAAATACATGATAAAATTTTGACAACAGATTATTAAACATTCACACTGTGCCATACCTTGAAATTTCGCCATTGCTTGCAGTTATTATAAAAGCAATTATACATCATAGAAATTTATGATAAAGTGGACATTAAATACTATTAATGTAGGCAAAATGAACAGAGATCGTCAAAATTTTGACGACATTTATTGACAGGCAGTTACCAATATGTTAGTTTGCAAAAATTCAGTGAAATTCATCTTCTATTTGCATTCAAAGGTTCGTGCATAGATATCTGCCCATGAAGTAATCGATAGTTTATACTTATTCATAAAATGCTCGTAATGGTATAAAATTGACAAAAATATGTGCCTCAATGTCTGGCTCCTCGCATTAAAAGTCACGTCACAAATCAGTAACAGCGAACGTCCTCGCGTACACATTACACCCAGTGTCTATGTTTAGCAATTGCCTTTTTGTTTGTTTACATTATGACTTCTAACTTTGATTTATCGATTGGTCTACCATAGGCATTTTTGAAAATAGATTACACAAGTGTAGGTTATTTTCTATGTAGTTTTCAATAATGTATATACTTAGTGGCAACGATGTAAGGTATTTCATCACATTACTTATGAGTAAATAATGTAATTTACTGTTAGAGTCAGGGTTATATTTTGCACTGATTGTAATAGTGTAAGGTATAATAAATTCATAACGTTGTATTAAATTCAATTGTAGGTTTAAGGTGGGGTTATTTCGCAGGATTGTTATTATTTATGTATTGAACAAATAGGAATATGTTGCACTGGTAGCAGCAGTGTAGTTTTATCTTATCTCTGTTTATACACTAGTGACAGTAGTGTATATATTTATTTTCAAAAATTTAAGTTTTTGTTAACGTATTTTTACACTAAAATGTCAGTGGTATTGGGAATATATATTCATAATTCCTTGTATTTTTTCCAAAACGTTTGTAAGATTTCTGGTTCGGAATTTGAAACACTTAATGATTTTAATTCTATATTAAGTTTCTCATGTAAATTGTAGTTTTAATGATTTCTAACTTGGAATCAGGTAATTGGTACACCTGTAACAGTGTAACATTATTACTCTTCTCTACTTTGACATTTTGTTACACTGAAGGGTAAAATTCATCCAAACCTGACTCCGTGTAGAACAGTTCTCTTCTGCAGACAAAGTTGCCAAGCCCCTGGCGGGATTCGAACCATCTGATCCGAAGCCGAACGTGCTAACCACTTCGCTTTCCCACCCACTCCTCGGAAGGGTAACGGGTACATTGTTGACTTTGGGGAGACCAGGGCAAAGCGCGCCGTCGGGGCAAAGTGACCAAGCGTTATTTCTCCTTAACGATCGACAGATGGCGTGGTTTGTCATTATCAACCAATGCAAGTAAACGTTAAGAAACGTTGTGATCGATGTTTGCATCGTTAGCGTGAGTTGGAGACTTACCATTGCAAAAAGTTGAAAAAAAACGGCATTTTTCTTTAACGAAAGAATATGTCCGAATTCCAATATTTCACATAACAATAAAACGCAACATTTAACTCTAGGGCACCAGTTACACAAAAATATATCATCTATTCATTAAATAAAGACATTTGCAATTTGTTGCTTTAGTTATTTTCTATGATGCAAAAATCGAATGCTACCCTCAAAGGGGCAAAGTGCGCCGGGGGGAGCGCTTTGCCCCGAGTGATCTAAAATATTTATTTATGGTCAACACATTATAGCTTCAGAGTTATCAATTAAATCTGGAAGCAAATAAAGTAAAATAGGCTTGTTATTTTCATTCTATTATTTTCCTATATTTAAAAAAAATTGGTATTTAAATGAAGTATAAAAATATATTATAGGGTTTTTGTTTCATTTAAAAACACATCTATTTTCTTTGATTTTTTAATATTAGTTTGATATTCATCACATATTTTGTTTAATCCCTAAACAATTAAGAAAAAAGTCCGTATTGGCAAGTTCGACAGAGATTAGATGTTTGTAAAATGTTAAATTTGTCTTTCAAACCAAAACATTTATTTTTTCTTTCATATATTTGCTGGTTTCTTATAATAAATGAGTTGAATTGTCAAGATTCCCATAGTTGATAAAATTCGTATATAGTATTCATGTAAGTTTTTGGATAAAAACTTCGAAAATATAGGCCCATGACATATAAAAAAAAAATTTGAATACTGAGTTAAGATTTTTATTATTTGTTAAGTTTTCATAACTGTGCCTGTGAGCTGCATGACCCTTTTAAAACACTTTTTTGTTTGGTAATGGCTAATTATAGGTGTTTGACATATCACAAATATGTGTCTTTTCGCATGGGGCACTTTGCCCCAAATTACGGGGCAAAGTGCACCGCCTTTGTCGAAATACATTTTCGTTAATATCTCTTTATGCAGGCATGCATGGGTTAAAAAGAATTTGTCATACAATAATTTATCTGATGTGTATTATAGACGTGCTGCAAGTTGCATTCTAAACAAGTAAATATACCAAGAAAACATGTGTAAATGTTAGGAGGCGCGCTTTGCCCTGGTCTCCCCTACCATACATCACGCTATTGTCAATCATCACCTCAATCATGTGTGGAACAGAAGAAACGCCAGCTGGCAGTTCATACAAAATTCTCGGCTGCGACGACTAGCGTATCAAGTTGATGATATGTCAAATTTTACATTGCGGGACATGTTGACTTTGATCATGTGGTCTAACTAACTTTTAAAAGCTTGTATACTTTTGGAAGCAGATTTCTCTCTACAGGTATAAAGAGTAATTTCATGAAGGAAGATTTACGTTACTATGCATATAAGCTGTGGGGTTTTGACGTGATTTGGAGGACGGACGAACCACAGAAGCCCGGAGAATAAAGTTGCAAGTTCAAATTGTGTTTTCCGAGTATTCTCGGGTATTGACTGATACACAGTCTACAACCTATGACTGTAGCATGCAGTACTTCATCGTGTTTGTCGCTCAGAGGTCTGATTGTTCAGTGTTGAGGTTGCCTTCAGTCACAGGACACAGCCGATAGCAGGGCTGACCAATTGAAGCAATCAAGATCGACTAAATGATATTAAAAATGATCATGATCATTGTACAGTTTCCTGAAGTACTGGAGTGGAATACAGATGGAATTGTTTGATACTGAGGTATGGTTTACCGGTGATCAGGATGGTTTCAATTTAAGGAAACCGGTGGTTGGTTTTTGGCTTTTTCATGTAAATAAGTGTTGCTTGAGTTTTTGAGTGTTCGTCAGACTTTGCACTTCTTTTTATCTGGGCTAGTGTCGCAAGGGACTTACTGTGTTGTGTATGTTGTTTTATCTGGTTTGTGGTGGAGGGATAGAGAAACGAAATTTCTATCGTTTGAGCTGAGCGAATTAGAGAGAAATTGATTTCTCTTTAGGAACAAAACAGATAAAAAGGGAGGTAATACTTGTGTAGAGGGCGCTGTGGGGTGTGTATAAATGTGCTGCGACGACTAGCGTATCAAGTTGATATGTCAAATTTTACATTGAGTAGCGTAAATGAGTTTTTTTTGGGCAAAGTATGTAAAATTGACAGCAGGATAGTCATATTTGCAAGTTTGCGTATTTGAAGTAATAACTAGTTTGTATTATCATGGGTTATGTAGAAAGAAATGAACACGTATTTTGAAGTGAAGGTGTACTATGAAGTGAAGGTGTACTATGAAGTGAAGGTGTACTATGAAGTGAAGGTGTACTATGACGTGAAATTGTACTATGAAGTGAAGGTGTACTATGAAGTGAAATTGTACTATGAAGTGAAGGTGTACTATAAAGTGAAGTTGTAATATGAAGTGAAGGTGTAATATGGTGAATTAATTTATGGCGAAGTGGTGATGTCGTGGCGGCGTGTGATGAAGTGGGTGGTAAATGCTGAAGCGATGGTTTTTGACTAACTGGTGCTTTATGGTGAATGGCGGTTTGTGGTCAGGTGATGTGAATTGATTGTATATGGTGAAGTAGCACAGTATGGTGAAGTGGCTATGTGCTGTGAAGTGATGTTTTGTGAAGTGGTGATACATGGTGAAGTGGTGATACATGGTGAAGTAGTGGTACATGGTGAAGTGGTGATATAAGGTGAAGTGGTGGTACATGGTGAAGTGGTGGTACATGGTGAAGTGGTGGTATATGGTGAAGTGGTGGTATATGGTGAAGTGATGATATACTGTGAGGTGATTGTGTTTTGAAGTTGTGGTTTATGGTGATGTTTTTATGAACTGTGAAGTGATGATGTATTTTGAAGTAGGGGCATATGGTAAAGTGGCACTGTATGGTATAGTTGAAAGTTCATGCTAAAACGACGGTTTATTGTAAACTGATGGTGTATAGCTTTGTGTTTGTTGACTTTGGGTTGTATGTTGCAGTGGTGATGTATATTCATTACATATAAAGGTGCAGTAATTGGAATATACCATGTTGGTAAAAGGATGTTACAGTAGTATCTGTTGGATGTTGTCTCGCTTGAAGTGAAGACGGTTTTCAATTTGACAACTTATACATTTCCATGGTTATTGTGACAATGATTGATGTCAAAAGGACAAATGTTTGTACTCAAATTGACAACGAATGCTATCAAATTAACGAGCGTTGTCAATGTGACATACTTTTAAGACTATGATGTTGATCTTTTTTATCTTTTTTTCCTTACTTACAGCGCAACTGCCGGATGATTTAGACTAATTTATCCAAGATAAACTGTACATTTATGGTCACGTTTTCATAATATCGTTCATTAAATGAAGGTCGTTAAAATTTTTGAACTATTCATAAACGTGATTAATTTCGATTTGAAAAATAAGGATAAGCTTACTGCCTGGATTTTACTCAAGAGTGACGTAGCCGCCATTACAAACGTAAACAACACCACGTTTTATTTCAGTGATCATGTTCTTGTAGATATTGGCCCATCTAACAAAGTTTTAGTGATAACATTTAAATATCTGCTGTATGAAAGGATATTTTCTATATGGAGGAAAAGCTATATGATTATTTTGGCACATTTTATGGAAACGATTATCCTATAAATTGACAATACTCGGAAACCTGTGCTCTTCACTGTTCTTTTACCTTATTCGTTTTAAAATTCCATTTGCATGTGTGGAAATTTTTCAATACTTAGCCGTCCTTCAAAATAAAAAGTAGTCTCAGCATTAGCAGTATGTTGCCTTTGGTTCGTTTTCGCCGCATGCATGTATTGATAAACGGCATATATAGCCCAAATTACATCAGTGTACAACAATATACGTTGTATATATGCTTATCGAATTTAATTTTTGTTGTCCGTGTCCAATTTCAAAATAATGATCTGGCATCACTCACATAAATTAACATTTACTTTTTACTAACTTTGAAGCCAATGCAAATTGAAGGAAGTAATCTTTTTCATTTCAATTTTCATAAATACATATATTAATGTCTTTTGGAAGAGAATGTTCCATCTTTCAAGAATAGTTTTATATGAAACATAAAATGGAAATATTCATTTGGAAATAAATGTGAAACTAAATTTATATTTATCCAGTGATTTGTTTTCTTGGTCAATGTTGATTTAAATGTTTTATTAATGTTAATATGAACATTTTCATGATTAACAAATATGAGGCATTTGTATATGAGGCATATAATTGAAACTAAAAAAAACTTTCTTTTAAAAATTGGATTAACATACAAAAATGTTTCATGTTCCATATGTAAAATTGTTTGTTATTTCAATGAACAGCACATTTACTTTCTTTATTTCAAACAATAAAAATGTCATATTTTCTTGAACAGTCATTCAAAGTAATAACGACAGGTATAAATATTTGTCACTTTCTTGGTAGTTTGAACGTAAATGTACATGTACTTCAAAAAGAAATAAAATAATAAAAAAAGGAAATATTTGGAGTGGGTTTTCTGAAAAAAATTAATTCATTTTTGTACTCTGATGTCTTAAAAATATTAAGGGGCAGTAGCACGTTTTTAGGTGTAATATTAGGTGTTGTCAGGAAAATGAAAATCAATGGTTCCAATTTAAAGACAATGTATTTAAACGAAATGAAGTAGTAATAATTCAGACATGTAATATAATGTTTAGCCATGCGATTTCTTTTTCCTACACAAAATGAATTAAAGGTGTTCGTACAAAATGGCCGACAATGGATTTTGTGTTAATCGTTATACTTTGTCGATGATTGATTTGTGTTATGATATTTTTGACACTATCAAAATGATACATTTGGCATTAACGTACAATTTTTTCAGTGAAAATTTTAAATGTAAAATTTTCAAATAACGTGCTACTGCCCCTTTAAACATTAAACATATTAATTTGATATAAAAAATAACGTCATTTCATCAGTCAATTTATCTTATTTCAGAAACATTTAATTCATTAACCATGACATGTTTTACTCAGATGTCTGAAACAGAATGATTTTTTACAGATAATGCCCAATAGAGTCCAAATATTATATATATTAAATATTATGAATTACTAGATACAGACTTCCCATATCGTAACATGATCGGTTTTATAATGCGTATATTTAAAGAAATTGTAGAATTATTGACGGATAGTCTCTACGATTTCACGTCAAACTGTTGTGACATTACAATGCATTTAAATGCATAATATTTCTTTTAACTTTCCATAACTTTTCTTTATTTGTACGTATTATGTAAAGAAGCTAAACATTTATCAAAATTTGGTATTTCTTGCTGTGGAAGTAGACTTTCTAACCCGGACCTTTGTACCGTGCTGTATTTTGCAAAATGAAACTACAATAAGATGGAAACAAAGAACGAAATTTCAATGATAAACAAAGCCACATATATTAGATCCTTTTCTCTTAAAAAAACCCCGATGTTTCTCTTGATGTATTTGAACTGTAAGTCGCATTGTTTCGCTGTACGATTCAACATATCATACTTTATAGAAATTAACCAGGTTGAGTTTATCACGAGATAAGCTACAACTTCAATTCCCAACACCAACGTTACAAGTTAACTGGTCAAGAAGCTTGATCTATTGTGACATACATACTGGTACACTCATGTCACTTCTGTGAGAAAATCAATAATGCCAAATGTCAACCTGTACATTCAAATTTAAACCCAAATCAAATGTGATTATTCAATAGATTTATTACCCATATGGTTGAAAATAAGTAGTGACATTAGTAGCTTTAGTACACATATTACTGTTGCCTAGCAACGATTGTTGTAACTCCGTTCCCAAATTTATTTGCCTGTGATGTCATAACACCATTGTTCGTGACGTCACTGTAGCAAGTTTCTTGGATATTTCTAAGATGTTAAAATGGATTAGATTCGGCAATGAAAAAATTATTACCGTCGGAAGTGTGTCGTATGAATTTTACGAAAGTTTGCAAATTTGCGTATAACGAATTCACACTCGTTTAGTAAAGGTCATATGACACACTTTCTCGGCTAATAATCTCTCAAGTTTCTTGGATATTTCTAAGATGTTAAAATGGAATAAAATCGGCAATAAATTTTTTTATTACCCTCGGAAGTATGTGATATGAATTTTACGAAAGTTTGCAAATTTGCGTATAACCCTCGCTCTCGCTCGGGCAGTACAATCTGTTATTCAACATGACTGAATCAAAATGTTCAAATGATATTTTTTCAAAGTATGTAACTGGGAAAAAACGAAATCTGCAAAATAGAGAAGGCTATCTCGTAAAGTTATAAGTCCATTAATAAACTTAAACAAATGTTCAATTCCTGAAGTTGCTGAAGACATTTCATTCGTCTTCACTAAATTAACGAAAAGACAGAGGCAGCAACACTTGGGTGAGAGAAGCAGTGAGGAGAGAGTCTTTGTTTGACCGGACATGAATAAATGAAACTGCACCTCTCCCTCAAAGGTAATGAAACAAAGGTGTATATGAAGCAGTCGTCCATGTTCTAGCAGATCTCGCCCATGTTGAAATAAATAAAATGTTATTCTTTATGAAATTAAAAGATTTAATAAGTGCAATCGTGTTGTCAATTAGAACTATAAAACACTTTTTTACGTTGTTAGGCATTAGTGATATTAGTTTTAAAATATTGCAGGCAGTAGTGTTATTGTCTAAGTAATTAACGTTACTGTGTGATTAAATGAATGTTCCTAATCATGCAAAAGTATACCTTTTACCTTTCTAATGATTGCTTTTGATTCCTTATTATTTCAAGTAGATCTTTTAATTTGTTTGTTTTTGAATGAATAAGTCATAGAATTTGATCATGAATTCTTGTCGCCGTTTTGACAACGGTTTTGACTTTTGTCACAAAAATAACCAAATAAAAAAATAAAAAGATGAAATAGAAAATATGAATAAATCTGAAAAAAAGGATTCAGGGCTTTATAGTGATAATACATATCACATAAAATATTAAATAAAATTATATCTAACTGAGAAGTGTGTACTATACTGTACTAAGAAGATTTCAATGTTATTGGACATATTTGAATTTATTGTGAATTGTCAAAGGCTCCATATTTTTAGAAGGTCTGATTCTATATTAGGCAATACAATGGTCTGAAAATTACTGTTTACAATCGTTTTTATTATTTTAACTTCATGATGCTGGTAATGTGCCCTAATGCAAAAATCATGAAATTTGTTGGTGAGTTATTTTTGTTATCTGCCCTTGAAATTTGAAAACTTTAAAATGGCTAAATCTTTTAACAGTTTTAAACAACCACAATTCCATGAAACTGTCTTCCATTTTCTTTTACCTCAATGATCCATCTGATTTGTTTGTGACTTACCTAAGAGCGACGAGGAGACATTGTTGACCACCGTCCCGTCCATGTTGGTTTTCTTTATACTACCTGGGGATTGTTCAGACCAGTACAACTCATTCTCAACAGGGTCGTAAGTGATATCGAATGCATATCTTGCAGGTGTCAGTGGATGTTCTTCAACATGGGTTCCGTTCACTGACAGGCGGTTGATATTCTCAGCTGTGTAATCACATAGATATATATCCACCTGGTTTGTTTCACCTGAAATGGACATAAATGATGGTTATGTAAAGCGTATGTGGCAACGAAACATGATGTAAAAACGCAGAAGCAGCTGTTGGAAAACAATCTGATCACCTGTATTGCAATTTCTATTCAAGTCCTATTGATGTTAATCTTAACAGTGTTTCTTTTAGTATTTGAAAGCTGACAACACTGAGCAGTTGATGAAAACCATCTTCTAAAAACTGCCTTGAAAAATTGAGTTTTTAACTGTAATTATGATTGATATCTTGTAACCATCGAACATATTTTACAATGCTTCCTTCATTGAGAATAAGTAAATATTATTTCTTATACATAAGGTGAAATAACAAGTTTTCAATCATTTTGCAATACCACTTTCAAGCTGTTCGTAGTGGCACAACTGGCTTATTAAGGCTTGGACTCAAGGATTTGAAGGGTCAGACTCGACTCGGACTCGAGTACCCGACATTCTATTCTTACCAAAAGATTTTCGGATTTGTATAGCCCTTTAGTCTTTGGCTTATCCAAAGAACCTTGAATTATTGTATAGCCTAGATATTTTTACATATAATTCGACTTTTAAATGTTTGACATCAATGCTTGAAATGATAAGGTTGATCATCTGTTTTTACACAATACAGACAAGCAGACTGAAATAACTTAAATGATTAACAGTGTTAAACACTTTTCAGGTCCTCAAGTCCCAACACTTCTGGACAGGACTCGGGCTCGAGTACCCGAGTACCCTTGGAAGCACTAATATTATCATTAATGATATCATAGCTTCATGATTGGTCCTCAGCTGTCGAATTTTCAAAACATTTCCCGATTCGTCAAATTATGCTTGACTGGGTTTAAACGATATAAATATACTTTAAATACTAAATATGTATCATCGATAAGCTAAAACCTCAACCCCCAAATATTTAAAACATCTTAAGAAACACAAACTTGTTATCATTTAAGTAATCAAAAGCACAGTTATCTTAAAATAAAGGAGTGCGCGGGTTGCTTCAAATACTACTAAGGCTTAAGTCCCAGTGTCTCATGCACACCCTGATTCCACAGGAGAGCACAAATCACCAAACGTTTTTACAGCAGTAAGTTAACTTTGGAAAATTCAACTGATTAGGCCGTAAACTATACAAGCAAGTACTCATAATTTATTATCCATAGTGTCGGTAAGAATTTCGATTATAAGAACAACAAAAGGCATCATTAATGGCGTAATCAATTGCTTCAATGCGCATTGATACATCTTAAACTCAGTAAGCACAATAAAAAGACTAAAGATGGCAATTCAAATGAAAGCATCCCTGGTTTGTAATCAATCAACTTCAATTTAAAGAAATATTAACTAAAAGTTTATGGTGTCAAAGTAAGGCAGATGAATGCTCTGATGTACTAACTCGCTATGTCAGTAGACACGACGTGTTGGATAAAGTAGCACATTCCGATGTCACATGGTCCTTACAACCAATGGCATTTCCGCAAGGGTTTATTCAAATGTGCAACGTGACATATATGAATAATGCCACATTGACACTTTCGCGCATTTTGACTCCGCAATGGTACGCACCGATGGGTACCACTGCGAATGGTTGACGTGTATAGTTCACCGGTCAATCAAATAATTCGTGTCCTTTTGTGACACACACTTGCACTTACAAATAAAAATTATATACATTTTGATAACACATAATAAATAAATATCTTGTGTGTGTATAACGTGCATGTATTCATGTATATTTACATGTATGTGACATAAGTATGTATGAAGTACATGAAATTGTTTGTATAAAGTGCATGAAATTGTATGTATGAAGTGCATGAAAGTGTACATGTATGATGTGTATGAGTATGCAGGTATGTGTGTGTGGATGTATGTATGTATGTGTGTGTTTCTCAGTGTGTGTGTATGTATCTATTCATCTATTTATCTATGTATGTACATGTATCTATGTATGTATCTATGTATGTATCTATGTATGTATCTATGTATGTATCTATTCATCTATTTATCTATGTATGTACATGCATCTATGTATGTATCTATGTATGTATCTATGTATGTATCTATGTATGTATCTATGTATCTATTCATCTATTTATCTATGTATGTATCTATGTATGTATCTATGTATGTATCTATGTATGTATCTATGTATGTATCTATGTATGTATGTGGTTGATTTTGATAAAATGATAAAATATAGGTATTTGATAACATGCGATTTATCACATATAGGATATCTATATAAAACGTTGATAAACGTGGTACGGAATCTCTGAGTGAAGCAAACCTGGTAATGAGGACTCGAGAGTTAACAATGAGCACCAGTGAGTAATTTATGAGCACAAGTGAGTACACTGTGAGGATTAGTGAGTAAACTGTGAGTACCAGTGAGTGAAACACATCAAATGGCGGGAAGAATTGCTGAACACTGTCAGAAACCAAGATCAAACAATGTACACAATTGAGGATCTTGTCATACCAGTGAGGAATGTGGTGCACCAATGCATCACTTTGAGTACCCCTCTGGGTACGAACTGTGACGTACCGTTGAGTACCAGGATTCCATGCAAGTGTCAATGGGGCATAAGAAACCTTCCTACGAGTCATTGGGGCATAAGAAACCTACCTACGAGGTCACTGACACCTAGATCAAACAATCAGGACCATTGATTTGGACCGAATATGACTTTAAGGTACAATAAAAGTTTGTAATATTTACTTTCAAGAGGAGTCACTGTGCAATTGTAATCTGCTACCGCCAGCAACAGGATCAGCAAACATTTGAGAACCTGAAAAATATAATGTAATCACAAACATGAGCGAGATGTAAACATGGGGGCTTCTTGGCTGTAAAACGTACAAAAAGGGTGTAGTTTATATCTCCAGAGGTTAAATTCAGAAACTGTTTTGGTTGATAACCTTTGTCTTGTCAACATTTAATGATGATCATCTGTGGTGTTGAACAATTTTATTATTGCTTTTTGATTACCAAAATATGAAGAACAAGTTATTATGGATAATCAACTTTTTTATTGCATAAAATGTGACGTTACCAATAATATGCATATGTTAACGGTTTTGGTAATCGAGCAGTCTCTATATCTAAGGGGGACCCCAACTTCAAAAGTTTGAAATAATGTTTCCTTCTTGTTATTTCCAAACATTTTGAACATCGCGATTATGATAAAGGCATCAGTAGGTTCTTATTACTATGTTTTAATGAGATTATCATCCAATTAACTTGTATTGTTTATTTCAACGTTTTCCAAAATATAATATTGTCTTCTTTTGTATATACGTTTTGTACATGGGCCTTAGGCTTTTAACTGAAATAAAGAATTGAATTGAATTGAATAGTATTTCTATAAATTTAAAGGTGTCAACCTACACTTTCTGTGATGCTAAGCTAGTCTGATTTGGTAGGATAACCTCAAACTGCATTTGTTGATTACGCCAGAAAAGTAAGATTTACGCAAAGAGACAATATGCCAGGGATAACATCTCTGAGTTCATGCTGCACCAAAGGGCATACAATGGCACTCAGTGTACTTTTGCTTTCCTGTTTTGAAGAAGATTACACACTGAATTTAAATGTTCAATAAAGTTTCTATTCGAACAGTTATTATATTTTCCTCTCCTACAAGTAGGTTATTTTCTTTACCAAATGTTGCAACCAGTTGATTGTTATATTTATATAGTCCAAACCGTCTGCCTGTCTGCTCTGATATGGAGAGATTATTAGACAAAATAGGTTTGCCATATGACTCATAAGTTTGTGTAAACCGGTAACAAGAAAGGGTTTTATTATATGATTAGCAAAGAAATACTTACTTTTATTATTTGATCAGCAATAAAAAAAACCTTGTTTTTTCATCAGTGATATGTAATGTCGACGTCTATTTGAGGATATCTTGTCACAGTGAGCAGTGACGACATTATATATTGTCAATGGTCCGGTGTTGTACTATTTGCAGCTATGTGAACAAATTGGGATAACTTTTCAAGTTTAAATCAAATTCAAATACATTTTCATTTAAAGTCATATACATGTAATAATTAGAATTAGAATTTGATGTATTTTTCCCAAAGTCAGACTTAATTAATCTCATGACATGGGTAAAGTTGAGTAACTTTTCATTCCTCATCCTCCATTATCATCAAGAAATTGAGAGTTAGTTAGACATTTCCTTGTTCAGAAGGACCCTTGGTGTGGGTCAGTCTTAAGCCCCTCCCCCTTCCCAAAACTTTGACGGGCTGTCTGGTAGTGGCATTCTTTCGACATTCTTTCGGGTGTGTATAATCATGTGTATGTGTATGGGTTACCTGGTTACAACCATTGCATAGCATGGTTAACACAACGTAGACCAGGAAGTTTTCAGACAACATTTCAATTGTGATACACCTGTGTCCAATTTCTTAGAAGTTGCACTGTCATGTTAGTAACAGTAAGGTTTAGGCAATAACCAAAAGCTCGTTGATACCCATTAACAATTACCGTGTTGAGAAGTGGCTATTCATTTAATAAATTATTAACAATAAACTCTCAAAGTGACAAAGGCCTCTTTACAATATGCACAATGTTAACTTGATCCCAAATAAATCTTTCTACTACTACATGTAAACAGTGTATTATAACACTACCTGCATAGCGATTGAGCAAGGAGCCTTCTTTGAATAGTGATCACCTGAATGGCCTATGCATCATGCTATGTGGAAAATAACTTTATATGTGGACCTGTTCTGATTCAATACAATTTTCGCTACAGGTGTTTTCCCTTCGAATTGGTCAGAGGGTATTATTGTTCCCCTGCACAAAGGAGGATCTCGTACAGATACTTATAGGGGCTTTATTATCAATCTTGAGTAAAATATGTATTGCTTTACTTAACATTAGGATAACCAATTGGGCTAATTATGAGTCGATTATTTCAAAATCTCAATCTGGTTTCAGAGCCGGTTATTCTATGGCTTTTCTTATGCGCACTTGTGCAAAAGTATTTATCAAAGAATAAGTGTAGTCTTTCCGTAGCTTTTGTAGACCTTTAAAAGACTTTTGATAGTGTCAATGGAGAAAAACCTGTTATTACTACTTTGCAAAATTGATTTGAAGTTATTCGTATGTACAGTGTGTACAGGGTGTTGGCATTGCGGAATTGTTCTTGGCAGAATTCAAGTAACGGGATACTGATATCTGAACTAAGAAATGGATGTCTACCTTACAATGCAGTAGTAGATATGATTGTTATTTTTTAAATGAAATTTACAACCAGAAATGTATTTAACTAATGGTGACTGCTCTCACAACCTTTGTGATATGACAAAACTGCATATTGGCATGGTCAGATTGCAAGTTAAACTTGAGCCATACTGTAAAGTTACCAGAACAATGAGGTTGTGTAAAGTATGTGATTTAAATATAGTTGAAGATAAATTTAATTTATTATGGTGTGTCCAGCATTTTGGAACCTTAGATTTCAATATTTACTATTTTTTTTTTTTTATCTCAAATCACTTTCAAACTAGTTTCATCGATTTAATACAATCTTGTGAAATGAATGTCATATGTACTATAGCTCAACAGGTATATACCCACCATGCATTGCGTCTAAGACGACAATTGTTATAAAATTAACCAAACTGCTCACTGTTACCTGTGCACGGGCCGGAGGCCACACATACTGAATATAGAATATAATGCATGTCCTGACTGGCAGAATGAAACGTGGCATGTGCATAGTCTTTACAGCTGCGTACCTTAAGTTTGTTCACATGCTTGTGTATCTAAGTGCAAATATCATGTAATTTTGGCTTGATGTTGACGTCCATAAAACAACTCCGGGGGAAATTACAAAGGATCTCCAACTGTCCATGTGTAAAATAACCATTCCTCGGGATCGTCTCGTCACTTGTGCTGAATTTCGATATGTCACATGGCTGAATAGGCAGATGGGGTCATATTTGTGAAATTCAGATTTTTTAGAATTTTAAATAATCCCTATAAACTTTGCTAAAGCTGTTTATGAAAAATAGAAAATAGCGATTTCGAAATGTTGACCCCTTTTCACTTCAATAGCCTGCCTAATTTGATACGGTTATCTGATAGGTATGAAATAAGAATATGTTACTGTAAACTGAATCTTTGCTTTTGGTTTGAAATTTAAGCATTATTCGTTTCGTTTTCACAATGCTAGGACACAGCAAAGACATTCCAAATTCCATGATATGTGCACTAGAATACGCAGGTAAGTGAACAAACTTAAGGTACACAGCTGTAAACCTTGTTAAGCACTGTTAACCAATCAAACGTATAACATTTCTGAAAAACCGTAACTGTGTAACTGGCGAGTGACACTTTAAACTTAATTTCTATCTGACTTTCTGTCTGTCTATAAAAAGACAAAAGCTTTGTCTACAATAATTCATAATTTTAAATGAATAAGTTTACAGATCCTTATGAGCAAATAATTTAAGAAGTAATGTAACATTATACGTTGTACTACTGTGTCAAAAATAATACTTTTGACTCGAAGGATGAAAAAGGCTAACATTTTGCTTGACGATTAAACATGAAAACCTTTGAATAAAATACAAGAAAATCGAAATAGATTTTGCTTGCTGGAGACTGCACAAGAGCACAAAACGGCACATGCCAAATGTAAAATACTAGGAAACATACTTAAAGCTTATGTTCTAAAATGTAGTGGGTAGGTAAGAGTCATTAAGGGCAAAGCTTGGGCCAAGGAAGGCCTCATGTACAACGAGTGATTATAAGAGATAATTCCAAAATCAGTTTATGAAGATGGTTAAGCTAGATCACACTTTTAT
Source organism: Steromphala cineraria (assembly GCA_916613615.1). Classification (NCBI taxonomy): domain Eukaryota; kingdom Metazoa; phylum Mollusca; class Gastropoda; order Trochida; family Trochidae; genus Steromphala; species Steromphala cineraria. Next base: position 59,647,290 of record OU744728.1, on the reverse strand, counting down.
TATTAAAAAATAATTATTTCTGTGACAGCTCTAATTATGTTTCGTCATAATGGGACGAAAGCGATACCCTTGTCCTTTCTTTTAAATTTCCATTGGTGACTGTGATATAATTCTTTAATTTTCATTTGATACATCATGGATAACCTTATTTAAGCTGTATTGAGAAGTTTCAAATATATACTCAACAAATATATTAATCACAAAACAAAAACAATGATATTCTTATCCCATAGAAAGATCAGGTACAGTTAGTCTGACATCTTAAGGTTGCCTTGCGTCTTTTTAACAAGATGGTCAACTGAAAAGTTAAAACTTACCATTTTAGCAGCTCTATGTCGGCTTGGTGAAGTTAAAGGGGCAGTAGCACGTTTTTTGATAACTTTATATTTTAAAATTTTCACTGATAATTGTAAGTTAATGTTAAATGTATTATATTGACAGTGTCAAAAATCTCATTAAACAAGTCAATCATCCATAGTCAGAGAACAAAGTTTAAAGATTCACATGAAATCCATTGGCGGCCATTTTTGTGTGAACACCTTTAATTCATTTTGAGTAAGAAAAAGGAATCGCATGGCTAAACTTTACAATATATATTTGAATTATTACTGCTCCATTTAGTTTAAATACATTGTCTTTCAATTGGAACCATTAATTTTCATTTTCCTGAGAACACCTTATATTCCCCCTAAAAACGTGCTACTGCCCCTTTAAGGACTACGTCGAATGGTGTTATTTATCTACCAGGCATTCTATTTGAAGAAGATTACCCATGTTTGAATGAATGCACATTTAGAAGTGACGCACAGATCTTTCACAACAAAGTTGAATTGACAAAAGTCTTTATTGTAGCGACGATCAGGGAGGCGTTACATATTTGTTCATATCCGGTTCTACTTATGTACTATTTGTATTATGCATTGATAGGGGTTGAGACTCTGTTAAGTTCTCTTTATAAGTTCTAAGAATATCCATTCAACTGATATCACGTTTATTCCTATAATAGAGACTTCAAGTTACTGCAGAGACTAATATTGGAAGTTGACTCAACAGTAAGAGGTTGTTATAACCTTTTTTGGGCTCCTAAAGAGTAAACTTGGAATGATATTTACGTCAGGGTTATTCAGATTTATCTGGAACAACATCAACCCATACAAAGAAAATTTAAATTATTTATGAAGTTTACAATGGGATCAAGATCCTTCATATATTTCTGTAAATAGTGTAGCCTTAGTTCTGAGAAAGACTTCAAGAAAAACAAGAAACTCATCTTCTACAACATTTATGACAAAGGATTAACAACATAAACATAATATATCATTACGATTATTATATCTACCAATTTCAACAGACAAATCAAAGTAGCCACATCTGAGTTTTGAAAATGCAGATCTGAGGTGTAAAGGAAAATCACAATTTAGATATCTTTCAACATTTAGTAGTGTCTTCAACTGGCAGTAAAACAAACATTTACTTGAACTTTGTTTAGAGACATACCAACATTTCTTAAGGTTATCTGAAAGTCTTTGCTAAAATAAATCTAAGAAAACAATTCGTATTGTCAACATCCTGGCTAATCTAGGCATAACCAAAACCATATCTATATAAAATATTTTTAACACATGTTGCCAAAATAACTGTTTGGGCAATCTCTAATGAGACATATTTAACAGATGGCATATACACAATTTGGAGAGGTAATCACAACACAAGATACAGCTGTAGTCGTAACCATTGCATCAAATATTTTACACAAATCTTTACAATTTATTCATAACAACCTTATGAGAGAGAGAGAGAGAGAGAGAGTAAGAGAGACAGAGAGAGAGAGTTAGAGAGTTAGAGATAGAGAGAGAGAGAGAGAAAGTTAGAGAGTGAGAGAGAGAGAGATAGATAGAGAGAGAGAGAGAGAGAGAGAGAGAGAGAGAGAGTTTGTACTAAATCAAAATCAAAGGCTATACTCAAATTCAAGTTTAAAACAGTCTTATATGATGCATTTGATTTCAAAAAAGTGGAATCGTTTAATTTCTGATACCAAGCCTGCATATATAAATCAATACAACTTTGCCTAAACTATCTATCTGATCTATCTGTTTTGAAGTTAGAGCTTAATTCAGACTGCGCTATTGAAGATAGTGTGATCCCAAATGTTACAATTTTACATGTGTTCACTATCTAAATGACATTTAGAACATTTCATTCTTAAGTGTAAAAGTAATTGCTTCTGGACAGCAAAAGCGCAGATATGAGATATAAAAAAAGTAATACAACGTTATCAAAATGAAATTAGCTTTGTTAAATTAATTGATAATATTCCTGTTTAATCATGCAATCACATGTAGCGTTTCTGAAATATTGTCCTCTCATTTATCCGAAATTGTGTACTGACGAAAAAAAGGGGAATGCAACACCTGTTCCCAGAAAGACAGCAGAAAAGTGGGCGCTAGTATGTTTCTATATTTAAGTGAAGTTTAAATTATTACAACAAGTACAGCTAGGCTTCTTTGCTGGTTTTCTCGTTCAGTTTGTTTTACATTGTTTTTTTCTTCAATTAATGTAATCAAAATAGCATATGTTTGTAAAACATTGATTTATATATGTAATGCAACGAGATTAGTGTTCCTGAATAAAAAGCTCCCAATTCCTATATATAAGTATCACTGAAGACAGACACAAAATAAGACATTTGACTTTGTAGCTTATTGTCCTAGACTTATAGTCAGTCTCTGAACATTATTAATCATCAAAGACAATAAGTTCATTAGATATAAGAAATAAGCCTAAGAGTAATGGCTATTTCAGATTCTCTACAGATCTGTACGTCCAGGCTTCCGGAGAGATTCTGTTGATGTTGCTATGTTATTTACTTTGGCCTGAGCTTATGACTACTAATTGTCCTTGAGGCTCTCGATAAGGCCAACGCTAGAGTAAAATTCATAATCTCAATTCACGTTGGTTTCTGTTGACAATCTTTGAACCATAAGCAGTTGTCCTTTGAAAGTATCTGAAAGCATTTAATATTTGAAAGGTCTCTCTCCAGTGTGAATATCCATATGTCAAGATAGGGGATGCTTTTGTCAGTAACTTTTACTACACTCACTGTCTTTGTATGGGTGTAGTCCCCTATGCATTCTCAAGTGCCTTTATAGTGAACCTACTTCTGCAAAACATCTCACACGCGTTACATTTGAATGGTTGATGTTTGAAAAGAACTCTTCAAGTATGATTCATTACACACAATGCACTTTGATAGGGATAGGCCTAGCATGTAAACAACTGACCTGGGCCCTGGTTGCTGGTACCCGAAGGTGATGTGGACGCGCTTGAATGTAACGTTAGACTCATCCGCAGGCATTGAACATGCTTTTAGCTTGCTTCTAATGACGATCGTGTATTAAAATTATAACATATCTCGTTTTCTTTTCACAGATCCTTATATTGGAAATAAGATGTAAGTAAAACGTAGGTAAGAAAGACCTACCCCCTGAATACACTTCTATACACCTACGTTTAATCAACGTTTTATTTACGATATTGGGTTCCTAAGGCTTTTTCCTGTTCTATGGTGACATCTGGAAAATGGATAAATAACAAAATTCAAATAGTTTTTATTTGGTGTTTAGTTACAATGTAACAAACTTTCTTTGATGTGGTAGAAGCGCATGTCAAGAAAGTACAACTACTCAAAATAATATTTGTTTACAAATTATGTATGACACATTCATCCTGTTCATGAAATTTATATTTTTCTTAAGTTTACCTTAACCTTACCCGCCTAACAATAACTTGGTAAGGTTTGAATCTGACTGATGTCAAAATAACACGTGTTGTACACTGACACAAAAACGGTCCTGACTTAGATTTTACAACACTTCACTCACATACAGCTCACATGCTACAGACTCAGATGACCTTGCATAGAAGACGAGAGACTCATTTCAACAGTCTTACTGAACAAGCTGACGATTTAATGTTAGGATAAGAAGATTTTGTAAATATTTTGTCTTGTTTTTTTCTTTATTTCCAACATAAAACAATAACTTGTTGTATAATTAAACATCTTTGGACTTGATATTTGTTATTTCTGGTTATTTCGGCTTTTTGTTTGATAAGCTTGAACTCATCCTCTCTATACTCTATTTAAAAGCTTCAATCACTTGCATGCCTAAGCAGCTTAACTTTTACTTTTTACTTTGATGAGGCATGTTCAGTATCGTTGGAGTAGATTGTGGCTAATGGCTAAAAACAGTTTTGTCATGCCTAAGAAGTGACTGATATCATGGAAACAAGCTATTGAATATAATCAGCACAGAAATCCTTTGTTTTATTATGTGATCAGCAATGAAATACTGGTGTTTCATTAGTGAAATAAAATGTCTATTTGGCTAAGTGAGGATATCTTTTCACAGTGAGCAGTGAAGACATTTGATATTGCCAATTATCAGGTGCCATACTACTTTCAGCTATGTGAACAAATTGGGGTAACTTTACAAGTTTAGATCAAACTCAAATACATTTTTATTTAAAATCATATAATGATTAGAATTAGAATCTGATGTTTTTTACTAGAAATCAGGCTTATTTTGACTCATGACATAAGTAAAGTTGAGTTACTCTACGTTTCTCGGCCTCGGAGTTAGTTAGACATTTCCCTATACAGAAGGCCCCTGCCCGAGGAGTGTGGGTTGGTCTAAAGCCCCTCCCCTTTCCTTGGACGAGTTGTCCGGTAGTGGCATTCTTTCGACATGATCATGTATGTGTACAGGTTACCTGGTTACAACCATTGCATAGCATGGTTAACACAACGTAGACCAGGAAGTTTTCAAATAAGATTTCAATTGAGATACACCTGTGTAAAATTTCTTAGAAGCTACACTCTCATGTTAGTAACAGGAAGGTTTTGGCAATACAAAGACTTGTTGATACCAATAAACCATTACTGTGTTGAGAAGGGGTTATTTATTCAATGAATTATTACCAATAAACTCTCTAAGTGACAACAGCCTCTTTACAATATTCACAATGTTAACTTGATCCTAAATAAATATTTCTACTTCTGCATGTAAACAGTGTATTTTAACACTTCCTGAGCAGCGAATGAGCAAGTAGTCTTCTTTGAATAGTGATCCCTTAAATGGGCTATGCAACATGCTATTTGGAAAAATAACTTTTATATGTGAACCTGTCCTTATTCAATAATATTTATGCTACAGGTGTATTCCCTTCGAATTGGTGAGAGGTTATTATTGTTCCGTTGCACAAAGGAGGATCTCGTGACAGAACAGATGATTATAGAGGCAAACGTTTATTATCAATCTTTAGTAAATTATATATTGGAATGCTTAACAGAAGAATAACTAATTTGGCTAATGATGAGTCACTTATTTCAGAATTTCAGTCTGGTTTCAGAGCCGGTTATTCTACGGCTGATAATGTATTTTTATGCGCACTTGTGCAAAAGTATTTATCAAAGAATAGCGCTATCTTACGTAGTTGACTTTTAAAAGGCCTTTAATAGTGTCAATAGAAAGCTGTTGTTACTTCATCACAAAAATTGGTTTGAAGGGAAAGTTATTTGAAAGGGATTTTCGATCCTGAATTAAGAGAAATAAAGGGTTTTCTGATTTTTTTGAGTGTCCGAGTGGAGTAAGGCAAGGCTGTATCGTGAGTCCTGTATTATTTTCCTTATCTTTTAATGAGTTGGCAGAAGAAATTATTAATTCAGACATCAGAGGTTTACAGTAATATCCTGACCTTATTGACATTTTATGCTTTATTTCGTGGATGATGTAATTATTGTTGTAGATGGTGTTAAAAGTTTACATTAGTGGCTTGATATGATTCAAAATTACTGTGGATCATAGGACATACGGTAACAGTTAATATATAAAAAAGTTAAAGAGTGGTTTCTAGAAAAGGGGGAAGGACTAATTGTGAAGTGGAAATATTGTAATATAAATGTAGCTACTAGTTAAAATTATCTAGGTATGGTCCTAACAGACAAAATTAGTTTTTCTCAAAGTTGTAATTTTATTGCTATAAAAACCAAGAAAGCAATTTTGAAGTTCTGAAGACTAATCTTACATGTATAGACATTTTTCCTACATGGTATTTATCTTACAATATTTGATCTGCAGATTATGTGCATCTTGTTATTTGGCTCGGATTATTTGGCTCTTCAAACGTGCGTAGAGCATAGAGAGAGTACATACTTTGGCTTATAAACGTTTTCTTCATATTGGTAAAATGGCTCCAAACGTTTTGATTTTAGGCGAATGTGGCAGATTGCCTGTTTCTTCGACCTCTGTGATGAGTTGCATTGAATTTGCTTGAGAGTTATTCGCATGTCTGCTCATTGATATCCACTGAAGGCATATGAAATGATATACACACTAATCATCATATCGGTTAACCATGTCCTCTATAGTTATGGCTTTGTCTACGTCTGGATATTTCATGGTGTTGGCAATGTTGAATTGTTTTTATCAGAATTCAAACAACGCGTTACTGATATCTTAACTCAGAATGGAAGTTTACCTTAAAATGCAGTAGTAGATTAAATTAAATATAGAACAAGAAATATAATTAACTTATGGTGACTGCTCTCTTTAGCGTCGTGACATGACAAAACTGCCTATTGGAATAGCTAGATTGCAAGTTGAACTTGGGCGATACTATAATGACAATGACGTTGTGTAAAGCATAAAGTATGGTTGAAGATGAATTTTATTTATGGTGTGTCCAGCATTTAGGAACCTGATATTTAGATATTAACAATTGATTTGCACCTCATATACATGTAACTTTAAAACTAGTTTCAACAATGTAATACCATCTCGTTTAGTGTGTGTTATTAAAACTCTACAGTTATATACCCGCCATGCATTGCGTCTAAGACGATGATTGTTATGCAATTATCCGAAGTGCTCACTGTAGCATTGTATGAGCTGGAGTCAACACGTACATGCATTGCGTCTAAGACGATGATTGTTATGCAATTATCCGAAGTGCTCACTGTAGCATTGTATGAGCTGGAGTCAACACGTACTGAATAAAGAATCTAATGCCTGTCCTGACTGGTAGAATGAAGTCCGGCGGCGAAATAGTCTGGAAACGACCTCTCTAAGCAATCAAACGTATAACATGTCTAATAAACCAAAAGCATTGCGATCTTAAGAAAAACAGAGTGCCTGCATTGACAAGTTAAAGTGTATGAATAGTTATCAATTACTTCATGGTCATTATGTATATAAATGTGTAAGGATAGTATCTCATAAGCCCGTTGTATCCTGTGTACAGTTTTTATTGTGCTGAATATATATATAAAACATGTAACTAGTAATTGGTGAGTGGCATAAGACTTTAAAAGACACAAGGTCTGGCTAAATTCATAAACTTCAATGAATAAGTTTATAGAACTGTACTACATACCATCAAAGAAGAAATGTAACGTCATATGTTTTCCTTACGTCATGAGAATGATCTTTTGACTAAAGGTGAAATAGACTCATATTCTACTTTAAAGATTAAACAATAAGATATCGGTATTCATATTGGTACAGAACGGAGATGGAACAAAACCCAAAATGGTACATGCCAAACGTAAAACATTAAAGGTACTAGGAACATTTGAAGCTTACGTTTAACATTGTAGTGGGTAGGTTAGTTGAACTTTAGGGGGAAATTTAACTTTACTTGTTCCTGGACACCAGATCGCAGAATTGTATGTATGCAGATATATATATAATGTAAAGTTCAGCCATGGCATTCCCTTTTTACACAAAATGAATAAAAGGTGTCCACACAAAAATGATCGCCAATGGACTTTATATAAATGTTTATAATTTGTTCTCTGTCTATGGATTATTAGTTTGTTTAAAGAGATTTTGACACTATGAAAATTATACATTGAACATTAATGTTCAATTATCAGTAAAACGTTGAAAATATGTAATTTATAATCTCAATTCACGTTAGTTCCTGTACGCAATCTTAAAGCCATATAAGAGCAGTTGTTGGAAAGTACATAGAAACATTAAAATATTTGAAAGTTAAGTTTGTTTTCTGGCATATGACAGAAAAGATGTTTTTACAAATTCATGTCAATGAAAGTAACTACTGGTAACGCCTTATATTATAAGAGGATGTCATTTTCGGGAATCATACAGAATGAAGAGTTAGTGGGGTATTTCCCTATACAGAAGGCCCCTGCCCTCGGACTAAGCCCCATCCTCGGGCAGCGGGCATTCTTTCGATGTGTTGGGCAAGGCGGTGTCTTGAGTCCTGTATTTTTTTCCTAATTAATCAATGAGTTGGTAGAAAAAATATTAATTCAGACAGCAGAGGTATTCAGTTGTATCCTGACCTCGTTGAAATTTTATGCTATATTTCAAGATAAAATTCTTGTTGCAGATGTTTTTACAAATTAATGTCAATGAAAGTAACTAACATCTTATATTATAAGAGGATGTCCTTTTAAGGAATCATACGAATTGAAGAGTGAGTCGGATATTTCCCTACACAGAAGGCCCCTGCCCTCGGACTAAGCCCCATCCTCGGGCAGCGGGCATTCTTTCGACGTGTGAGATTATATGTACAGGTTACCTTGTTACAACCATTGCATACCATGTTTAACACTACAAAGACATGTTTTTAAATTATGTTTGAATGGAGTTACGCCCGTGTCCAATTTCTGAGAAGCTGCACTGTCAATTTAACCATTCCGTGTTGAATAGGTACTTTATATCTAATGAATTAGTACAAATAAAACTTCTTAACAAAACTGGTCTCCTTTCAATATTCGTAATACAAAACGGATCCCAAATAAATCACATAGTGACTAGTTCATGAAAACTGTTTTGTAATTCTACATGCGTCTCGAATGAGCAATGTACTCTCTTTGAATAATGCTCTCTTTAAAGGCTTAAGCATTATGCTACTTTGAAAAGCTGTATTAATGTCCTGGCTGAAAGAAACTTCGCATGTGCATAATCCTCAAACGACCTCTCAAAGCAATGAAACGTGTCAAACAAACTTCCAAAGACAGAAATTAATTAATTGATGTATTTTTGTTGCAGATAGAATGAATTGTTTACAAAAGCGGCTTGATATTCTTCAAAATTACTTTTGAAACTAAAACTAAAATAATGGTTTTTAGAAAAGGAGAAGTGAAAATATTGTGGAAGTAATGTTATTTATATCATAAAGGTATGGTCTAACAAGCAAACTGCGTTTTTCAGAAAGTTGTCATTATATCTCTTTAAGAGCTAAAAAAGCATTTTTTGAAGATAGACTAACATTCCGCTATAACCATTAAACGTGAAGACCTATGGATACAATACAAGAATATCCTTGTAATGCTCTACCTATTAGTAAACATAAGTCTTATTTCAATGTCACCATCGTACCTACCGAAACATTACTGTTGGTTCCAGTGGGTTATCAAAAGATGGATTCTGCGATTATTGAATGCGAAATAATGCTCGTATCTAGAACAAATGAAGACTCTTCTTCATATGAAGTCGTTTTTGATTGAGTCTGTTTACATTTATCAGCGTCTTGAATAGAAAATAGTAATACACTTTGAATATGACATTTAAAGTGAAATCATATTCCACAGTTTAACGTGCCAAATATTTTGTATTACCCACATGGTGATGTAATGCATTTTTTGCTTCAGTTCTGTTCATTGGTTATTTGATTTTGATACAACACATGTGATTCCCAAGGCTCCCCTTTGAAATTATAATATAGAGAGGATTTCAGCAAAGAAAAATCTGAACATTACTGTTTAGCGTCTTTGGGCACTAAGCAAATAAGGTTGCATTGCTTCTTTGTAAGAAGATGGTCAACCCAAACTGAAAAGTTATAACTTACCATTTTAGCAGTTCTATGTCGGCTTGATGAACTAAAGGACTACGTCGAATGGTGGTATTTATCTACCAGGCATTCTATTTGAAGACGATTACACATGTTGGAATGAATGCACATTCAGAAGTGAAGCACAGATCTTTCACAACAGAGTTGAATTGACAAAAGTCTTTATTGTGGCAACGATCACGAAGGTGTTACGTATTTCTTCATATCCGGTTCTACTTATGTACTATTTGTATCATGCATTGATAGGGGTGGAGACTTTGTTAAGTTCTCTTTATAAGTTTTTAGAATATCCATTCAACTGATATCACGTTTATTTCTATAACAGTTAAGACCAAGAGACGTCATGTAACTACAAAGACTTATATATGAAGTTGACTCATTAGAAAAGGTCACAATAACCTGTTGGGGGCTCCTAAAGAAAATACTTGGAATGACGTTAACGTCAGGGTTATTCATATCTATCTGGAACAACATCAACAGATACAAAGAAAGAAATAACGAATATGAACAAATCCAATCCTTTTCAATTACGATTATATTATTGTATCAAGTTTGTGACCACTGAAATTGTATACAAAGTACTTCTTTGACAACGCAAATATGATTTGATAATAAATAAAACAGAAACGAAATAAAGATTTGCTTTTTTATGAATCAATCCTCTTTTTTTAAAGTTGACATTTCATTTTGAAACAGTACTGATTTTTACCCAAATTAACTATGGTTGGTGTGCGAAACAACGTGACAAACTCTAAGTTTCAGGAATTTTGGAATTAATCTAAGATTCTTGTGATTGCAATCCATTAATGACACACTACTTACAAAAATACTGATAATACAGACCTGATTTAGGCAGTAGGAAATTTTTTCACAAAATGGTTGGATTGAAATACATTCAGATTTCATACACCTTGAAAATGTTTCATACACCTTTAGAAAATGACTCTTAAAATGCTGATACCAATGGTTCAGGAGATCACTTGAAAGAATTGAACTACTCACATTACAGCAATCAATATTGACTTTCATTTGTATTTGTCATTGCTGGCGGTGTTTCCTGAATCTGAGGGTGTAGGTTCGAATCCTGCATGGGACCCGACCCGAAAGTAAGATGTAAGATATGAGCCAAAATATAACAATGTTGCATTTGTTCACTATCTTAATTGCATTAATGTCTAATTTCATTTTTCAGTATGTAACAATATGCTATACATGTATACTTGTTTCTTGACATTAAATCAAAGAGTACAGCAACGTTATCAAAATGAAATAAGCTTTATTAACTCTTCGATGTTAAATTACTATCATTTCACACATGATGTGTTTTCAGAAAGTTTTTACTGACGAAAAAAAGGGAATGCAACACTTTTCTCCATCAGTTTGTTTAACAACGGTGTTTTCATCTATGCATGTTTTTCAAGATAGGATCTGTTTAATGACAATTAATATTTAAATGAAAAGTTATCAGATTACTGTTCCTGAAAAATTAACTCCAAATAAATTCATAATTATAAGTGTAAAAGAAGACTTTGTCTTCGTAGCTCACTGTCCTAGACTTATATTTAGTCTCTGAAAAGTCTTAATTATCAAAACCATTTATTTCATAAACTTATGATAGAATTTAAGATGTGTTTTAGGAGTGTCAGAGATTTAGTTATAGACTTGCTTCCCCCAGAGATTTTGTTTATGTTTAATATTATTTAATTTAGTCTGAGAATATGACTACTAACTGCCACTATGCTCTTAAGAAGGGTAACAATGAATCTAAAATTACAAATCTCAATTTGTTGGTTACTGTACACAATCAGCTGTTCTTTCAAAGAACGTGAACACATTTTTTCATTTGAAAGGTCTCTCTCCAGTGTGAATATTCACGTTTTAAAGTAGGTGACACCTTTCTACTTAAGGTTTCTCATACTCACTGCATTTGTGTAGCAATTACAACACTTCAAGTTTATGAATATGAATGACGACAATAACAATTTGTATGCTGTGACTCCCTTGTGCATTATCATGTGCCTTTTCTATTCACTTTCTTCTGCAATGGTTTGCTCACGCTCTTTACATTTGAGTGGTTGGTCTTCCAATTTTGGTTTGAAAAGAACTCTCCTTAGAAATTATTCATCAACCAAATGGAGTTGAATATGGACAGGCTTACCATGCGGACGATTGATCTGGGCGGGGTTTATGGGTTTCGAGGTTGAGCTACATGTAGACCTGCGTGCATATGGCGACAGACTTTACTGCGGTAATTAAATGTGCTTTTTTGTCGTACGAAAAATATAGATGCTTGCTACTAATGAGGATGTGCATTAAAATTGAAATGTACCTTTTTTCAAAGAGCCCTTTTTTCGTTGATAAAATGTAAATAAAACGTAGGTAAGAAAGAGCTACCCTCTCAAAATATTTACCTGCACCTCAATTAAGCTACATTCTATTTTCAATAGTCGGTTCCTGGGGTTTGTCTCTGTTCTATGGGGACATCTTGATGATGGATCAGTAACATAATAATGATAGTTTTTATTATGTATTTAGTTATGGTGTAACTTTATGTTATGTGGTAGAAGCGCACGTCAAACAAAACAAGTACAACAACTGAAAATAATAAGTGTTTGTTATCCAACACAACTTTATAAATAATGCATGACACATTCATCCTCTTCATGAAAATTATTGCCTTTTAATTTCGCTCAACCTTTCCCGACTAACAATAACTTGGTAAGGTTTGAATCTGACAGATGTAAAACATGTGTTGTATATGACAAAAGAACGGTTGTGACTTAGATTTTACAACACTTCTTTAATTTCACAACTCTCACACACGTTCACACTCTCACAATTTTCTGCTGGGGAAAACATAAATAAATGCTGTGCCAAACACATACAAATGCTGGGTCAAACATATTTAGCCTACCCCCTGTAAGAATCTTGATCTCTGACACTGACACTGATACTAATACTGATACTGATACTGATACTGATACTGATACTGATATCCCCCTCTTCAGCGGGGTAATAAATCATTTATACCCCGGCACATAAAAAATCATGAAAAAAGCGTGCAGATTGAGGTCTTGAAATGTACAATGTATGTTATCTCGAGCACATGATCAAGCTAATTATACTTTTAATCAAGCTGTGAACAAACTGTTCGGTTTACAATTGGAATTGAATACTAAAATATATATAGGTTTGCTTAATCGTTCGTTAATCAACTTTACAAAAAAAATTGTTTTGTATTTTAAGGAGAAAATATTAAAATTAAAACATTATCACAAAAGCTTTGAATGTGAATTGCTGACACGCTAGTATGAACAGAATTTAGCTATTGTTATTTAAAAGTGTAAACATAACATACATGTAAATATCTAATGATTGATATTCAATCTCATGCTGTGATCAAAAACAGTAAATAAATGTGAATCCTTTACCAGAACATGTAATGGAATTCAGTAAATCACAGATAAACTTCTCAAAAATTAAAAATATTTTGCATTGTGGGAATTTAGAGATAACATTGAATATTATATCCAACATTGCTGGAGCATGCTAGGAACCCTTGCTCTGTTTCTTCACTGCATACCTCAGTCAACTGGTCATGTGGGGATCAGACTATGTCATGTCCTCTGTCACAGAGACTGTTCTTGTTCATCCCCAACATATGGTTACAAAAGATGATTTGCATCTCTGACATCAATTCATCAGTGGAATGGAAATGTAAGTACCAGTAAATGACTCTACAATGTCATTTTGACTTATGTTGTATCCTTCGTTATATCAGTGTTTTCAATTGGAAGTAGGAAAAATATGTAACAAGATATTTAACAAATTAACATTATACACAGAAACCCCATCAAAGGCACAGAAGTTGGAATTACTGCCTTCTAAAATTAATGCACAAATTAAGCTAACTGTAAATTCATCTTCCTTCGCAAGGTATAAAACGCCAGTTGCCGACCTTTAACCCTTGTACCGCTAACTCTGCTACTGCCAAACACCTACATGGACGCTCGTTTGCTTCTTTTTATTTTACCTCGATTAACCAAGTTTATCAAATATTTTTCAGACAATAATTTTCTTTTTTGCCGGTGTTATCATACTTGACTTGATTGATTTTACATGAAATTAAGTAAATTAAGTAAATCAATATGCACTTTACAGGTGCTACACTCTCTTTTCAATGTGTCAGTTCATGTTTTTGTCCAGTCAGATGTAATTATACAATCGGCTGTTTATTTTGACTATGACTTTCCCTATAGTAAGCAAGAGATTGAGCACAGAAAAGTCAGCAAGGCTTAATTGAGTAAGTTTGGAAACTGACTTTATAAGCTTTGTGAGAAAGATAGTTGAATAAGTAAGCAGATTTCCAATATTTATTTCTGTATATATACCACATTAATCAACCTATGTGTACTGTTGGACATTAATGGGGCAACTGACCAAATTTAAAGTGTATATTTTCAATCTTTTTCATTTTGAAATTAGCACACGTCTCAGCGGTTTAAGCGCTAATTGTACACTAATATTTCCAATTTGTTAAACATGACAAACCAGCATCTTATTATCGTCAATATACTGTATTTGAACAGAACGTTCTGAGCCAGAAAGTTTTGAAACTTGTTCTAGTCAGGACTAAAAGCCTTAACCACCGTAACCACTTATTATCAAAAACCATAAATTTGACTGGAACAGTTTATTAATTTGTTAATCATAATACATCTACATGTCATTCTGTATCTCAATACCACATTGATGAAAATAGGACACTCATTTCTGAAATTTTGAGCCGGACAGTACTTATTTTTCAAACAGAGTGACAATATTTTCAGAATATGTTCTCCACAGCGAGCAGTAGCCAACATTCTTTATGTGTCGCAGTCTGTGATCAGCAGACAGTGGAACAAACACAATGTTGATGAAGTTCAGGTCGTCCTAGAGCCCATGGTCAAGATTTTGGAAGCTTTCATAGTACCAATATAATCATTGGCTAATGTGAATGTATGGCACTTACGGATATCTTAGCACTAAGAGAGCTTCCAAAATCTAGTTCCAGGGTCACGTTGCACAAAACACTAAGGTGACCTTAAGTCATTAGGGTAGTCTCAGTGCAATGTTGAATGATGGCACTAAGGTTAACCTCAAGTGTTAAGTCGGTTTGTGCAACGGCCCCCAGGTCGATACATCGTTACAAACGTCCTTCGCATTTGAGCACAAACGGCAATTCAGCTTCTTTAAAGCTGTACTAAAAATTCCAGGAATTCGAGTAATGGTTTTCTTGAAAGAAGTGCATATCCGAAATCTTGCTTCATATCACACGTGAAAAAAGTAACAGTCAAACGAAACATGGAAGGTAATTGAATATTTTGTTCAGTATTTCTGGTTACAATTTTAATAATAATTTGAGGGAAAGCTAAAACTCATATTTCATTATATATAAGTAGAATTTATGCCATTTATTAATTTTGGCATTTGACGTGATGAATATATTTAGTAATTTAAATCCACACATCTTATGTCATATCTATATGAGATATTTCGCATACAAGTAAATCATTGAATATATATAAGTATATACAAATTTAGAAAAATAGCAACTCTAATCCGCTGTGAGCAATTTTCACTACCCAAAGCTAATTTGCATCTAGTCAAGAGCAGCTGCAAATGTCAATAAATGCCGTTTTTATTTTTTTTTTCAAACTTATATTACTCAAATTTACTCTTCCTCACGTGAGTATATCTACTACCATGAGATATATTGAATATGAGCAATGTTATCCCAATGAATAAGGCATAATGGTCACATTCTTTAAATACAATTCCTATATTTATCATGTTTTATTAATTATGAAAAATTTACGTAGTAATGTTGATGTTATATTGCTTGATGTACTTATAAATGAAATTAATTACATTTGACAAATAACGAACTGATTTGACTCCTGATATTTTAATATCATGTTTTGCTATCTGCTGATATGAATATCAAGTTAGGTATGTAATCACATATATAATTATTATGATGTACATGATATACTGTTTTTCTTGGTCATAAATATACTTGATTTGTGACCGGCCTTGAACATTTCTTGTATGATTACCAGGCATAAAATAAACATGATAGTAGCAAGGAAATTGATTATCCTTGAAATATACTTCAATTCCCTATACTGTCCGATTTGTTTCAGTAATTAGACATGACTTTGATTTATATCTGCATCAGATCATTTGCCATACGTGTCTATATAAATAGTCACAAACTCAAATGCAAAAAGTCTTAAATTTTACATCTAAAAAGATTTAAATTATTAAATTATGATGTCCCTTCATAATTTTGTTTACAAAAAGAGTATAACATCAACGAATTACACCAAAGTAGTTCCCCTTAATCGTGTCTTTCACCTACAAACCAATTATTCTCAAATTTAAAGTTTAATTTGCTATTCATAAATTAAGAAACGGTTATCTTCTGAAAACTTTTCATTGCTTAAACTAAGTATTTGGTAACAATGAACATGTAGTTACTCCTATTGTTAACATAATCACTGAAAGGCATTTGCTTTGTTCACATTGATGTCAGGTGCTCAAGTAAATCTTCCTAACGATTTTAATCAGAAAGATTAATTGGTCATTTACATTAAAATATTTATTTGATTAAGCCTTCAATACTGTGGTATTTCTAAATCACCAAAACATGATGATTAAATGCATTCTCTCGGGGCAGAGAAATATTCCAATTACCGTTGTTTATCTTTGGTCGTATTGTTTATAATAATAATGCCATTTTATGAGAATATGATGTATTAAAACATATTGTCCATCAATGAGTTTGGAACATTTAAAAATATTTAGAAGAATATTTAACTTAAAGGTAATCATTCCATGCACACTGATGCTCAAAATAATTGTTAATCTCGTTTTGAACAAGTTAGACTTTATTACAATCATAACTAATATCGTTTCACCAGCGGAAGCATGCTAGGAACACTTGCACTGTTGTGTATCTAGACTGCATAAAATTTAGTTATATTAGCTTCAACAGAAATCAAATCAGATTTTGCATTTATAGCGAAATCATGCTTGCAACACTTGCACTGTTGTGTATCTTCACTGCAAACCTCGTGTCATCTGGTCCTGTGGGGATCAGACTGTGTCATGTCCTCTGTGACAGAGACTGTTCTTGTTCATCCCCTTCATATGACTCAAAACAGATGACTTGCATCAGTACCTTCAACATTGAATGGAAATGTAAGTGCCAGTGAATGACTTTACAATGTCATTTTGACTTACAGCTGTGGATCTAAGTTTGTTCACTTACCCTTTTTAGTGCAAATATCATGTAATTTGGGCATTGTCTTTTAGGCATCCTTGCAATGCAAAAACGAAACGGATAATGTTGAAATTTGACTACATAAGTTAACATTCAGTTTGCTTTAACATATTTGTTTGGGAATGCTTTTTTTACTATTGGAAAATGGGTTGTTGCTTGTAGGTGCTTCATGCGTTATTTTATGGACGTCAAAATGAAACGAAATTTACATGATATTTTCACTTAGATACACAAGCAAGTGAGCAAACTTAAGATACGCACCTGTATGTAAGATTCTTCGTTATATCAGAAAAAAGCTTCCGTCTTTGTATCATTCTCGATAATCCAGAGTTTACGTTCCGATAACATCTCTACTAACCTCTGGAACCAATATAGGCGCAATGCGATTAACAAATTACCTGCCCTTAGTTGCATTACGGTCTTTAATTAGCCAATGAGGTCTTTAGTCAGAGTCAGAAATAGGAAAGAAATCATAGAGGCAGATAAATGGTGAATGAGTGAGTTGGAGTTTAACATACAATCAGCAATGTTCTTAGCTATTAAACATGTGGATTCGACATCCAAAAGACAGAAGATCGAAGAGAAAGAAGTTCGACAGAATGAGAGAACAGACGAAAAAGAGGGATGAGAAGCAGGTTTTAGAACTACACAAATTTGGTCTGATTTCTACCAATTGACTTTTAAAGCTTGGGTGACCCTACCAGGAGCATGCCAGCTCCATTTGCCATAGCTCAAGGGCCGGGGAAGCACACAAGCCACCACAGCATTGAATAAATTTTGAGTCAAGTGGGATGGCATATAATCAAGTCAAAAACATTCCATATTACATGAAGTTACTAAATCTACCTACTATCGGTTATTTATGCAAACTTGTGTTATAATTTTCCTTACACAGTTTTTTCTCTCGGATCTGTCAACTCTCTTAAGCTTAGATGGCAACATGTTTTATAGCTGGAATACTGCTGACAGCACCTTAATCCCCAACTCACTCACTATTTCATAAATAAGGCCATGCGATAAAAATAGAGCCATGGGCTCTGTAGCTCATCAGGAAATAGGTTTTTAAGGTCTTGACCCCTGTCACCCAATTTCGGGTCATGCGATAACCAAATCTAAAATTCAGAATCCCCATTGTCCAAGGAGTCTACACACAACTTTTCAGCTGTCTAGACCTTTTGGAACTGGAGAAGAAGATAAACATAGGTTTCTAAGGTTTTGACCACTGTGACCCCGTTTGGGGTCATGGGGTCACAGAATCTTCAATTTAGAATCCCCAGTGGCTAATGAGTCTTCACACAACTATTCAGCTCTCTAGACCTTTTGGAACTGAAGATGAAGATGAAAATAGGTTTTTATGTTTGACCCCTGTGACCCCCATATGGGGTCATGGGGTCATGGGGTCATGGGGTCACAAAATCTTCAATTTAGAATCCCCATTGGCCAAGGGGCCTACACACAACTTTTCATCTCTCTAGACCTTTTGGAAGTGGAGAAGAAGATGAAAATAGGTTTTAAAGGTTTTGGGGTCATGGGGTCACGAAATCTACAATTTAGAATCCCCATTGGCTAACGAGTCATCACACAACTATTCAGCTCTCTTGATCTTTTTGAACTGGATAAAGAAGATGAAATAGTTTTTTAAGGTTTTGACCCCTGTGACCCCATATAGGGTTATGGGGTCATGGGGTCATGGGGTCACAAAATCTTCAATTTAGAATCCCCATTGGCCAAGGAGCCTACACACAACTTTTCATCTCTAGACCTTTTGGAACTGGAGAATAAGATGAAAATATGTTTTAAAGGTTTTGACCCCTGTGACCCCATTTGGGGTCATGGGGTCACGAAATCTACAATTTAGAATCCCCATTGGCCAAGGAGTCTGCACATAAAATTTCAGCTTTCTAGAGTCATTGGTTCTGGAGAAGAAGTAAAAAATGTGAAAAGTTTACGGATGGACGGATGGACAGACGGACAGATGGACGGACGCCGGACGCCATGCCATGCCATAAGCCTATCGGGTCTTTCAGCCCTGATGAGCTAAAAATTTACAGTTCAGAGGTATTTTCTTGACGAGAACTGAGAATGCTAGGTAACAATTGATATACCTCATACGTTTTGATAGACAAAAACACTAAAATAAGTCTTGAAATCCATCTTTTTTAATGTCATTTCTGTTTATTGACGAAGCGGAGGGTGGTGTGTCATGATGGAAGCCTTGCGATTGTTACCTGCCTTCAGCAGCGTAGATACCTCATTGGACAATATGCCAATTAGGGCAGGTAATTTGTGAATCGCATTGAGCCTATATGGTTCAAGAGGTTAGTGGAGATATAATCGGAACGTAAACTCTGGATAATCGAGAATGAATCACAAAAGGAAAGCTGGTTCTTTTATGGAAAAAGGTTAGATTGTGTTAATTCATATAAGTATCTTGGTATTACAGTAACTAAAAGTTTGTCTTGGTCTAGTCATTTTATCAATGCTTCAATACAAGGAAAAAGGCTCTGCATTCTTTACGAAATATTAAAGAGGTATCAAGTTTTGGTCATGAAAATAGCTCCTATGCACCTTTATGGTGCAGAAGTATGGAGTTTCTATAGTAATGATCATATTGAGTCAGTGCATCTTTTAGCGTGTAAAAGGTTTCTAATGTAGCTTTGGGCGAGTGTGGCCGCTTTTCTTTGTTTATTGATTTTTCAAACACTGCAGTTGAACTAAGTTGGCTTTTGGCATTGGTTGTTAAGCATGGCATTTTATAAGTGGTGACAGTGCTCATAAGACACTTCTTTGTTATACATTATCCCATAAATTGTATTCAAACAAAACGCATCTAAGTCAACAGTTTGACCCATGCTCACTAATATGTTTCTTCCTAGTAGGTGAGTTGTTTTGATGACTGATTTATAAGAGGTTCTTTGTCTTCAAACTATATTGTTTTTTTCCATATTTCATTAGACTGTTACTAAAGTTATGTAAAGTTTCTTTTGCACTTTAATTAAGAGATTTACAGGTACAGAATGTATATGAATCATATATTATCAAATTTATACATTCATAAAGGAAGCTCTAAATCACAATAAGATAGCAATTCCATTCGATTACATCACACATAGTACACAAGAGGATGTAGTCATAGAAATCCAATCCGTCTTCTCTCTTCAGTCATCAAACTGTGCCATCAATGATTACCTAGGGCTGTTTGTGACACACATGGCAGGATGGCACAATTGTGACTGTTTTCAAAGGACGTACACATATTGGAAGATCCAAACTCATGAAGAGGAATCCTGTCATTGAACAGTGTGCAGTTTGAAGTTGCTTTCTTATTCCTAATTCGAAATTAATTTCTTCCAGTTACTTATTAGAAAAATACGTGAAGGAATAATGGTACCAACTTTTAGTATATTGAAATTAAAGGCAACTCAATTGCCTTTCCAACCAGGTATCATACGTCAAATTACATAGAGGCGGTCTTACCGTAATCCCCAAAAAACAAGACTTAGTTCACTTTTTTGTAGTAGATTCAACACCACGCTCTAAAGGAACCAAAGAAACTTGGACCACCCTTTTGAGTATACTTAAATTAAAAATAACCCAACTGCCTATCCAACGAGGTATCTTACGTCAAATTACATTTACATACCGTAAAGTCCCATCAACTAACACCAAGTGCCCTTATATTGTGGTAGATTTTAGGTTGTTTCAAGCACCTACTTTAAGAGGTACGAAGGAATATTTGTACCACCTTCTAAGTACATGTATACTCAAATTAAAGATAATTAAATTGAATGGATGTGAGCTTTGAAACTCACTCACGATGCTAGCAAGACGATACAGACATGTTATCAAAAGTATTCAAGGACTGTCGAAGTGTATGTACTATGAGGTTTGCTTAGGTTACTGTGTGTCATACAACTAGTAGATATCGATAGATTCAAGATAACTACTGTTCTACGGTAGGCATTTAACAAGGAAAAAACGATCTTTCATACTGATATGACAGTACCAGTTTTCCCTATGTGCGAACAAAGATTCTATTCCAATGGGCTGAGCGAATTAAAGGCACCACTCGAGCGGCTTTTGTCCGCCATTTTGAAATGTTAGCATTGCGAGAAAAAAATGTGCTGTAATATGCTTATTTATTAACAAAATTAAGTATTATCTACTTGATTGATAGAAGAGGAGCATATTTACAAATAATTCATGATAAAAGTTTCGACAGCATTTTGTCGTAGTAATGCATTCCACGATCGTAGCAATCTCGTTAAAACTAGCTGTAATGTTATCGTCCTCTAAGTCCTTACGTTACATCTAGCTACTAACCCACCTGGTCCGTGTCGCGCATGCGCGGAAATCAACTTATTGAAAAAGAACTGGCTGATCTCTTTGAATCGGGCGTCGTTAGGATTTATATTGCATTTTAGATATTATGAGCATAAATATCAATGGTTTAATGTATGACTTATTGGAAATAAATAATTACAGCAAGTTTTAACTAGATTGAATGATTCTAACAGCTTGTATTAACTAGATTGTCCGATTCAAAGGGATCAGCCAGTTCTTTTTTCATTGGCTGATTTCCGCGCATGCGTGACACGGACCAGGTGGGATAGTAGCTTGATGTAGCGTAAGGACTTAGAGGACGATAACATTACAGCTAGTTTTAACTAGATTGCGATCGTAGCTTCGATGATTGGCTTCATTTATTTTTTGAGCGATACACTTTATTTTTTTGTCAAATTGTCAAATCTTTAACAACTAACAAACATATATGAAATTAAGTGTGAAATTATCATGTAAAATCATATATAATTGGAATAAGAAAAGTCCTCCTCAATTTCGTTTCCACAAAAAATACCCCGCTCGAATGGTCCCTGTACCCAGAACCTACCACACCTGCACCTGTACCCTGCACACCATAGGGAAAATGCATGCTGTAAAACGATGCTAAGATATTGCGTAGACAATAGGCCTAAATCAACCTAGAATGAAAGATAACTATTTGAGTTTTGTTTGCTGGACTTATTGTATGGTTTTTAAATTGAACTGCTTGGACAACCGTTATGACAAACTTTAGTTTTCAACTTTTATTCTTGCAGAAACCGTTATTTTTATCAATTGAATAAAAAACATGAACATTCCTCGACGGAATTGACAACGAAACATGAGAGGAATTTATGATTTGAACATGCTGTTAAAGGATTATTAAGATCCAATTGAAAGACAATGTATTTAAACTAAATGAATCAGTAATAAATCAAATGTATAAAGTTAACTTCAGCCACGCGATTCCCTGTCCTTACACAAAATGAATTAAAGGTGTTCACATAAAAATGGCAGCCAATGGATTTAATGCAAATCGTTTTATTTTTTTCACTGACTATGAATGATTGGTTGGTGTTATGAGATTTTTGACACAATCAAACTTATAAACTTAGCATTAACGTACAATTATCAGTGAAAAAATGAAAATATAAAATTTTCAAAAACACGTGCTACTGTCCCATTAACCAGGGATGAAGTTGCTCAATTTTAAACACCATTTGTCTTTTAATATTTGTTCCTTCTATTAAAAAATATGCATTGTATTAGTTTATGAAAACATTGGTAATTTTATCAATTTTGAAGGTAGCATCTCATCTAATATTATAATTGACGCTGGAAATTAGCCAATACGAGATAAAGATGTGTTTGTGCAGATGATGTTTTGGTGGGAATTATATATTTCTAATAATAAGAGATTTGCAGCTATCGGTTATTTTTGTGGATGAAAGTATTTGGACTAAAAAAATCAGCAAAAACAACATTTCTGGTTATTGGTTAACTGATAAAAGCAAAGAGCATTAGAGTGGTGGTGTATCAGAAATTTAATGGACGATATGACTTGGTAAAATCTCTTTGGTATGTTGCGATATGAAGTATATGTATTCAAATACATAAGGAAGTTTCACAACCTGACCCCCAATTGATTGATATCACTTTTCATATTTATGAAAGCGTTGGTATTGATGTTGTTCAGGCGGTGAATAAGACCTGAGGTATAGGCTATTTACATAGCACAAAGATATTCTTTTTGCTAACTCACTGTCAGGACAGCGTTATAACCGGTATTTCCTGTGTGTATTAGAAGGCGAATTAACTTTTGGGATGCAGCTTCATAATCATGTATCACGGTGAACCAACAAACTCATAAATACCGCGGACAATGTAAGAAGGTGAAACAACTATTTAGATGCAGCTTAACAATCGTGGATCAGGGGGAATGAACCAACTCACAATTTCCCCTGAGTATATTTGAAGGTGAAACAACTCTTGGGATGCAGCAGTGCAATCGTGTATTAAAGTGAATGAACCAACTCGAAAATATTTGAAAAAAAGCACATTCATTTTAACATAAAGGCAGTTAGTTCCGGGTTTAGGGGAATTACTGTGTACTTCAGTTCATCGGGACTTCATATAAAGTCTCTTCTCTATCTTGTTTCACCTAAACAAGGCTGGTACTCTGAATCTGACGTCTTGGTTTGTCAAAGGTAAGTAATCTTTGATCAGTATTTGGTTTGGACTTCCAACAAGCTTAGCTTGAAAATATCATACGTCTTGCCTTGAAATTACTTTTAGCAACAACTTAAGTCACAAAAATTTCAGTTACTTATTCCTCGTGCCCTGAGTCTCTCAAATCATTATTATAAAAAGCCATTTTAAGTGCGATACACATATTGACGGACTTACAACAATACGTCGTTCTTCCTGGTTTACTTTTCACTAACCGTACAACGTGTGTTGTTGTATGCTGATCTCGTCACATGAATACTGACAGATATCCGGGTCCAAAATCTAGTCATGTTAGTCGTGTTGTCACAGTGACCTGAGAAACTATGCGTTGCAGTGTTTGCACCTCTGTATAAACAAGGATTAGCAGAAAGTAGAAATAAAAGTAGAAGTAGAATTGCTGAACGTGTCTTTGAACTTTTCAGATCGTTAAAAAAGAATGCAATTAAGAATTGAAGAACTAAACGCATATACGCTCTTGATCACGAAATGCCTTCACATCGGATAAACTAGCGTGACTTAAAAGATTCAAATACAAAGATGGTAATTAATGGCTTTATAAGAAAAAAATACAACTAATGTTAATTACTAATGAAACATATCTTATCTGTCATTTATGTTAGGCGAAAGGGGATGGTTTGGAGGGGACAGTCTCTCATTTTGAAATATCAAATCGTTTTAACCTCAAACTTTGTGTGAAATATTTTACATTAGAAAATAATAAATTATCAATGTAAAAACTTTCTAGAGAGTATTAATGGAAAAACAAGACACCTCCAAAACAAAAGATTCTCAAACAGTAGACAATATAGCCATTAGGTTTCTAATTCAACTGAATATTAAAGTACAATTTCTACCGATACATATACCCTCTATATATAACCTCAGAGTTCAGAGTTCGTCCCTTGTGGCTGACAACACGTTTTTCATCGAGTGAAGAAATTTGATTTTTTTATGTATTGAGAAAGCTTTCTTAAGTCATCGCACTGAATGGTAACGTTATACATGTTATACGTAACATTTCTGGAGGTCAAAATGGTTTCGATTGATGTTTATCGGGCCAGAATCGGCGGTTTCACTCATCCGAGGGGAACACGACAAGTGACGTTGCACAAGCAAGAGAGTGAGTACACACCTTTCGTGCCTGGGACAGATGTCCACTTCAGGATCATTACTTGTACCCTTCTCATTGCTGTACATCTCACGTCATCGTATATGCTCTTAGATGCTCTCGAAAATGTGAACTTTGAACGATTTATGCCAAAAGAAAAAATCTACATTTGTTCCACATGTGACGTCACTATTGACAACCGTGACCCAGTTTTGGCTATGCACACCGCTTCGTTTGCACGTGGGATGTGTTGTGAAACATATTCTGATGTGCGCTAATGACATTGAAACCAACCCTGGCCCACTTACTCTAGAACAATTAAGAGATTCTTTAATTGCTGAAATACGGGACGTCAAAACTGATTTATCCTCACAAATCACAGCTTTAAAAACTGAAATGCAAACGATTGGTTTGAGATGCGATCAATTGGAAAAGTCAGTGTCGGACATAAAATCAGACATCGCAGCTTCAAAACATACTAATGATATCATGTATTCTGATCTTGGTATACTATCTGAGAGAGTTAACGAGTTTGATGAACGCTTTTCTGAAATCGACAATGAACTTGATAAGTTAGAGTTATCAGTCGTCGTTATACACGGTGTACCGGAAGTTGAAGGGGAAAATCTATGGCATATAAGGAAACCATTCTCGATTTATTCTCCAAATGCCTAACGTTTAAAACTTGGCAACCAATTGACGTTATTAGGGCTCATCGTCTAGGATATAAGCGTTCTAATTCAGCTAAGCCACGCCCAATTATTGTAAAAATGCAGGTCTCGGATGATAAGGTTAAAACCCTTAAAGCTAGGTCAGTGCTATAAGAACATGGATACGGCATTTCTAGCGATCTGACGACACGTCAACGTCTTCAACTTAATGAGCTGAAAGAAACTGGCCAGTTCGGTTACTTCAAGAATGGTAAACTTGTGGTGATTCAAAATGAACGCGTGGGAACTCACTCTCGTCCCCCTCATAGGACCACTGAGCGTAGAGAACAGACACTTACAATCCGTGACGACCGTCAACCTCACGCAAGCTCTTTATCGGAATAGGATCGAGGCCAAGGCCCGGATTTTATTTCACGGGGCTCTCTTAACCACGACACCGGTGATAAACGAACCTCAAGTGCTCGAGATAGAAATAACCATGAGATAAGCACCTTTTTGTGTTGGAACATTAATGGTCTGTCCGAAAAAATTGATGATAAACATTTCATTGATTATCTGCGCAAATTCAATATCATATGTTTGATTGAGACATTTGTAACTGATATTTGTAATAATTGGTTAGATGGTTATGAGGTGTTCTATATAGTCCTGCTGTCAAATTGTCAGATCATGGTAGACTGTCGGGTGGGGTTTGTATCTGTATCCATAATTCACTAAAGGACATGTACATAGAGAATACTAAACGAATGGTAATGTGATAATATTTTTAAGCAACGAGTGTATAGAATTGGTATCAGACGAACGAAAGTGAGTCTGATACCAAATTCTATTCACGAGTTGCTTAAAAATGTTATCACATTACCATGAGTTTAGTATTTTATTTATTACTCAACCCTCATATCAATATTTATGTAAACCAATCGTCAAAACAAGAATCAGCTGACTTATCTAGAACAGTCGGGGAAACCAGCGTATGAATTTCTATGAGTCGAAATAAAATAGTTCGATATTTTTTTAATGTTTACACATATCATAAACCTATAAACATGATACAAAGTATATTGGTAAGCAATATTTCATTATCAATTGATGCATTGATAAAATAAACAATACGAAGCAACGAAAACTGTCAACACATCATGCACTCACAAAGTGACGTCATCGGAGTGCCAAGTGACGTCATCGGAATTTGTCCTGTTTCTAGGTCACGCTATGTAGGCGAACAGTGTCATTGATTGAATTTGATTACATGGACATGAGTTACAGGAAGTGTTGATAGGAACCGGGAGATAGAACTTGTGTAAAGGTAGTTACACGATAACATGTTTGGATTGTGTGCTTGTGGAAGGGAATGGTTATGGTGGCATCGGAGCAAGTAAACAGTCGAAGCGCCATGTTAATGTTACGGTAGGCAGATGAGGCAACACCGCTTGTGACGGCACAGAAGATGGACAAGTGATCAAGCGAATGATTGATTTGTGCTGGGTAGCAAAAAGATAATGCATTTAAAAAACCGCAAAGATAATATTCTTTCACATAAAATTAAATTAACATTTTGTTGAGAATGTATAATTTGACCGTCGCCACTTTAAGTCACGTGATTGAACATTGTCATGTGACGTTCGAAAGTAGTTCCGTTTCTTTGCACGAGATGGTTACACACATGTGTGTTACCAACTCATTGTTATCTAATGAGTGATCTCACCACGGTTGAGTAATAAAAACAAATAACTACAGAAATTGATAATCTCGTATGTATAAAGTTCCTTAAGGTATTCTTTGCAATTGAGAAAGACATATACCTTATATGTACCTATATTCCCCCTATTGGTTCAACATATTATAAGCGCATGAATCACAAGTGTAATATTGAGCAGTTAGAACACTATCTCCTAGCGAACCTCCATGATTATGCTGAATCTCACACTGTTATTTGTGGTGATATGAATGCCCGTAGGCCTACAGGCCAACAGAACAACTTGGTTGTAAGTCTTGATAATGATAATATGAACCATATATTCCAAGCGAGTGTGGATGATGTTGGTGATTATCTCATTGATGATCGAAATTCGCATGACAATGTAGTTAATAATTTCGGTAACCTATTACTAGATTTATGCTATGCATTTAACCTCTTTATAGTGAATGGTAGAGTCAATGGAGACTCGCAAGGAGAATTTACGTTTCATGGACATCAGGGGTCGAGTGTTAATGACTATTTTATTTGTTCACCAGATTTTTTTCAATATATTAAGTTGATAAAGATTGCAGACAGAGTAGACTCTGATCATTTACCATTAGAGCTGACTTGTTATTTTCCAAATATGATAAACCAAGAGGGTAGGAACCATATTGAAAACATTGTTTGGAATGATTCTCTTTGCGAAAAATTTCTAAGTACCCTGACTGATAAAATGTCATCTTCCATTGATCCTTTGTTAACAAAACTTGAGTTTGATCTAAACGGAGCTCTGTTTGAATGTGTTGAAATTGTACTTGAGTCAGCAAATTGTATAAGGAGAAAAAGTAGACAGTTCAAACGTAACTTATAAACTCCATTAAATGATGAATGTAGATCCGCCCGGAGAGATGCTCGCAAAGCACTTAGAAGTTTTCGGTGTAGACGATCCGATGATGACAGAAATCTTTTTTGCAAAATGAGAAACAAATACAAAACTTCCTGTAGAAGATTTAAATCTAACCTGCG
The DNA here is from genome assembly GCA_916613615.1 of Steromphala cineraria. Lineage (NCBI taxonomy): Eukaryota > Metazoa > Mollusca > Gastropoda > Trochida > Trochidae > Steromphala > Steromphala cineraria. The sequence goes on along the minus strand of OU744728.1, from coordinate 59,619,046 downwards.
CAGTCAAAGACTCAAAACGTTGAATGAGTGTATCCACAACCCCTCTAAATTCTGGAAACAGATTCGTTCTTTTAGAAAGAAATAAAACTCTACAAATGATATTTCAAAATGTGAATGGATCACACATTTCAAGAAAGTTTTTTCTAATGACGATATGTTTCAAACCGATAACAATTCAGTAGATAATTATATTATCTCCAATGAGTTTGACGAACTTGACAAAATGATTTTAGAAACAAATATATCAGAAGATGAAATAACAAGTGCCATAGGTCGCCTAAAGAGGGGTAAATCAGCTGGTCCAGATCATGTCATTATAGAAAAGGTAAAATGTTCCCAGACATAGTTATTGCCTTTCTTACTGAAGTGTTTTAATAGGGTATTGGAAAATGGTTCCTTTCCAGAGAGTTGGTCGTGTTCTATTATTGTCCCGATACATAAGAAAGGGTCTAAAGGAAATCCAGACAATTATAGAGGAAAATCCCTAATGAGTGTTATTGGAAAAATATTTACAACAGTCCTTAACAACAGAATCTCAAACTGGTCAACTTTAAGAAACTTAATTCCTGAATGCCAGGCAGGATTTAGAAAAGAATACTCAACTTCCGATCATATGTTTACACTTTATGCAATAATACAAAAATGTTTATCTCGCAGTAAGCATAAACTTTACATAGCATTTGTTGATTTTAAAAAAGCGTTTGACTCTGTGGATCGTCATAAACTATGGTATTGTTTAAGAAAAGCTGGTTTGCAAGGGAAAATGTATTATATCTTAAGATCAATGTACTCAAATATCAAATCATGGAGCCGTTGTGATGATAGTGTTACTGATTACTTTGATTGTCCCATTGGAGTTCAACAAGGGTGCATTTTAAGCCCAATATTGCTTTCCTTCTTTATAAGCGAACTTTATTATGATATAGCCAATTTAGGTAAACATCATGTGCAATTGTTCCCAGCAATGATAGAATTTTTTATTCTTCTCTTTGCCGATGATGTAATTCTAGTTTCAGACACTGTTATCGGTCTTCAAAATCAGTTAAATATTTTGGAAAGATATACAAATGAGTGGAAATTGTCTGTCAATTTTGAAAAAAACAAATATAGTCATCTTTAGATGGGGTGGCCCTGTAGCCTCGAAGGAAAAATGGTTTTTAAACAACAAGCACATATCTATTGTCAGTCACTATACATATCTCGGGCTCATGTTTCCCTTTACTATGAACTTTAAGAAAAGTGTTTTAGATCTGAAGTCTCGTGCGAAAAAGACCCTTATAAATATCATGTCAGTTTCCCAAAACTTTGGTATTTTATATCCAAAAATATTTTTCAAATTGTTTGATTCACAAATCCAACCTATTATGCTCTATGGATCTGAAATTTGGGGATTTCAACGTCATGAATGCATTGAAAAACTACATCTCCTCGCATGCAAACGGTTTTTAAATGTAGCACAAGCAACTCCAAATAACATGGTATATGGAGAATGTGGTAGATACCCAATATATATAAATTCACAAATAAGATGCTTAAAATTTTGGTTGAGGATTCTGGGAATGCATGAACAAAGACTACCAAAGTTAGCATATAATATGCTTGTTCACTTAGATGACATTGGTAAGATAACATGGGCAACCCACATTAGAAATCTTTTATTTTCTCATGGGTTTGGATTTGTGTGGCTCAATCAAACTGTTGGTAATGTTAAGATGTTTCTTAAAGAATTTCGAGAACAATCTGTTAATATGTTCCATCAAGAATGGAATTCAAATCTTGACAATAGCACACGCTATCAACTGTATAGATCACACAAGAGTCTAATCCAACCTGAATTGTACCTTTCTATATTGACATCAAGAAATATCAGACGAACTTTTGTATGTTTCCGATTGGGCCTGTTAGACTTAGCTGTTAATAAGGGCAGGAGACTTTCAATAGGAAGAAACTTACGAATATGTCCTTTATGTAAATCTGCTGTCTAAAATGAAGTTCATTTGTCCTTCGTTTGCCCTCATTATGCTGATTTAATAAAACAATATATTCCAAAACACTATCTTTCCAAGTACCCCTCTACTGCCTTTATATCAATTATGTCTTCCAGAAACGAAAACGTAATACGTAATCTAATTCTCTTTGTAAAACATGCTGTTATCTTAAGAAACAATCTGTTATCAGAACTGTAAATTATATTTGTATAATGTATGCATATATCTTTGTACCTTTGTACTATTTGTATATGGGCCGGAGGCCTAAAGTACAATAAACTTCTTTGACTTGACTTGACTATAACCTCGAGCTCTATATAAACAAGAATAGGCAGAAACAAAGTAGAAGTGTTACAAGTGGCTTGGACACGTTCAGATCGTTATTAAACAATGAAATTAAGAATTAAAGAGCTCAATACACTTTCACTCTCATACATACCTTCACATATGATGAAGTAGTCTGGTCTTGTCAAAATTCAAACACGACTATGATAATTAATCGTATGATAGGAAAACATATGCTTTCCATGTTAATTACTTTTTAAACATTTCTATTTTATGATGTTTTGTATTTCTGCCTTTAGAGGCATACGAAAACATATCTGAAATATGTTCCTCAATCAATGGAGTGCTTAACTTAGAAAAGTTGTCAACCTGGCCTTAATAGTATTGTTAAGAGAGCTTGCTTGCTTGCAGATCATATGGCGTTGGTCTAATTCCTGTTTAGAAATAGAAAAAATAATTTGTGTGATATTTTCAAGACAAGAAGTGTGAAAGTGAGGAAGGTCTCTTTTTTGAGATATTAAAGCGTTTTGACCTCTTTGAACTTTGCAAATACGATGTTACAATAAAAAATAAGGGTTTTCAATGTAAAAACTTCATAGCAGGCTATTGCGGCAAAACAATAGGTTTCTAAGTGAAACGAAATGTGTCCCTAAAACAGTAGATAATATACTCTACTCTACTTTTATACAGCGAAGGTGAAAACAAGCAAGTAACAATTACTTTATAAAAAGAAAATATCACGTTTGTTATGTTTTATACGTTTTAAAATTTCTCAAAATCACGTTTTTCATGCGTTTCTTTTTTGGGAGAGTATATATCCATTAAGTAAATGAATATCACAGTACAATTTCTACCCATCTATATACCTACTGTATACCTTTCTAAACATTATTTTCAGCACCATGATTACTGTCAAAGTCTTGACTATCCTGACCCTGGTCTCTGCTTGCCACGGTGACCGTTCTCGTCCTCAACCCATGGACTGTACACCTTGCCACTGCAGCACATCCAGAAGAGGGGGCATCATCGCCATCTGCACTGGACTTGGACTCACAGCAGTACCGGACTCCATCCCAAGCACCACCAAGGTCCTGCTCCTGAACAGCAACAGTCTCAAGCACCTGTCCAAGGGCATGTTCAAGAGGTTTAGTCTCCTCGAGCGTCTCGACATCGCCAGCTGTAACATCACCTCCATGGATGCTGCCTCTCTTCTTGGACTCAACAACTTGAAGATTCTGAACCTCGCCGATAATGAGCTCCTGCTGAACAACCAAACCTACCCTCCAGGTAAATTGTATTTTGAAATGTGTGAATTCATTTCACCAATTATTTTGGTTTTACGCGTTTTCATTAACGAGCATGCCTTTGATTCAATTATTTCCATGTCATCACCTGTGTTGCAACTTAGTAGAGATGATTAGAAATTACCATAACAAACTACAGTAGCACAAAGATTTTCCAGTTGGTGTTTTTTTTTTGGGGGGGGGGGGGGGAACTAAAAGGAAGGAAAGTAAATTCACCTATTATCACAATAGGTACAATATACGTTCAGGTCTTGTTGGACAGTCTGCAAATCAAAGCTGCCCGGATCTCTAGGGCATAAAGTAAACATTTTTCAGAGCTAGATGATGTTTTTTATCTTGCGATGGACGATTATTTGTGAGGGACGATTATTAGTGATGGACCATTATTAGTGATGGACGATTATTAGTGATGGACGATTATTAACTTTACATTCTTGACGTTGAAGCTTTGAGAAACACTGACGATTTTATTACTTTCCTCACATACAAAGCATTGTTAAAGAAACAGGTGCTTCTAAGATGAAATATAATGAAATCAGAGCTTGTTTGCTGGTCTTTTTCTTACATTATTGTATTAACAAACTGACGTCCTAAATGAATTTGTAAAATATCGATTCTGTCAGCCGTACAATTTTGAAACCTTTTTAACAAGGTATATATGAAAAGATGTTATGAATTGAGGCATGTTATCTATTCTCTGACATCCTTTATTTTAAAATAAAAAGTTCTTGTTAACAGAAACATATTTCCTTACAAGACCATTCATGGGTTGTAAAGAACAGGTTTGATTTTGTTGATACTGAGTTTTTTTCGGAGAGAATATGTTTTTTATTTTACAAATTTCTACCTTTTGTAATTTTGATTAGCTGTTAAAATGTATTTGTGAAAGTAAAATCACTTATTACTTCTGACTTGACAACATAAGAACTGATAACAGAAAGATCCTGTTTATATGTAGGATATAAATCTTCGATAGTAACTGTTTCCTCTATCTCATTTCAGGACTATTCCGTAATCTTCAGAACCTAAAGGTGTTGGATATCAGTAACAATGACAACAAAGGGTTTTTAAACTCCACTTATAACCTGAAGGCGTTCTCTGACTTAGTTTCCCTTGAAAATCTGTTCATCGATGGACTGAAGCTACTTTTATTCGGAGAAGGATTCGAGAAGCTGAACCTGTCCTATTTAAGTTTATCTGGTTTTCGAGGATACTGTTCCATCAAACACCTCAGCAATTCTTCATTCAAACACCTTCCTCATCTCAGATATCTAAATGCCAGTCACTGTGAGATCTTCCACATTGATAATAATGCGTTTGGGCCTCTGAGGTACATAGAAACTCTGGATTTATCTTATAATTGGAATTTAGGATTTGAAACCCTTGGAAAGGCACTGTATGGTTTACAACATTCTCCAGTGAGGTTCCTGGACATCAGTTATATCGTTCCTAATTTTAAGTCAGTCCATTTGCAGCTAGAAGACCTCATCTACATCAATCAGACGAAGTTGGAAGTGTTGCATCTTAATGGCAATGGGATCCAAACCATTAACGAGTATGTGCCTACATTGCTTTCACACGTTACCCATCTGTACATGAGAGCTAACAGACTTTTGTTTGGCCTTTACTTATTTGCCACAGACCCCATGGCAAGTTTACAATACCTTGATATCAGCTATGGTCATTCCCAGCAAACCCTCCCATTCTTGCTTCACAAGGAACAAACAAGATCAATTGCTTCAGCAAAGAAAAGGAATCCTGTGCTAAGGTATGGAGTTGATCCATATAGGAAGTTTACATGGAATCCGAAACTGATGATACCCATTCCACGAAATATCAGAACTCTCAATGCTAGCCACCGCTATGCATATGGTAGGATCGATGTAATACCAATATCACCGAATAATTTGACAAAGGTGGATCTTTCATTCAATCTTTTGACAGCATTAACTGCATCATGCTCTAATATTGATAAACTGGAGTTTCTGGACATTTCTAATAATTATCTGAGCAACTTGTCAATTACCTTTCTTAGGTTTTCAACAGAACTCAGAGTCTTGAACTTCAGCCATAACTATCTTGCCAAGTCTTTCAACATGGACAAAGAAGGGCTAACATTTCTTTACAACACACGTCTAAAGATCTTACGCATTGCACTGAATTCAATTGAATCACTACCAGAACCATTTTTCCAAAAGTTGTGTGAACTTGAAATTCTTGATGTAAGTAATAATGAACTTACTAACTGGGGACCAAAAATATATCACATGACAAAATTATCCAGTCTGGATATTTCAGGAAACAGACTTGAAGACATACCGTTGAACCTAAGAAATGATATCAACGAATTAACAACAGGGAGAACGCAGCCATTAGTTCTGATGATTAGTGGTAACACTTTCATGTGTGACTGTTCACACCTACATTATCTAACATGGCTGCACACTGCAAACATAAAGGTCACAGATCTCTCCTTAGCAAAATGTAAATGGTGGAATGGCAATTTGATTAATATGTTTGAACTTGACAATTTGCTGATGGATTTACATCGACATTGCCATGTCATCACACCCCTAATATTTGGGACAGTTGGTTGCATTATCGTCTTCCTTGTCATTCTGATTTCAGGAATAGTTTACAGATATCGATGGAAGTTGAGATATCTTTACTACACAACCAAAAGAAAGCACAGAGGATACCAAAGACTTGCAAGCGAGGACGAGTATGCATTTGTCTATGATGCCTTTATCTCCCATGCTGATGAGGACAGAGGGTTTGTCATCGATGATATGAGGAAGATACTTGAAGAGACATTTGGTCTTAAGCTGTGCATCCATCACAGGGATTTCATTGTTGGACAGGACATATGCGAGAACATCATCAATGCCATTCAGACAAGTCGAAAGACAATAGTGATCCTGTCTCCTGACTTCTTGAAGAGCGCTTGGTGTGATTATGAGGTTCACATGGCAAAGCTTGAGGGGATACACACTGGTCGTGATGTCATCTGTGTAGTAGTGTATAAGGATGTCCCGGACAGGAGGATGATGTCCACTGACCTCCTCCATGAGATTGCCCACGGCACTTATATAGAGTATCCCGAGGAACTAGAAGGGAGAGATCTCTTCTGGAACAGCCTCAGAGATGCAATAATTTCTAGAGGCTAAACTACTCACCCTCACATCAATAACAGCGTTCTTGAATAGCTTCACAGATACAATAATTCTTAGAGGATAGTCTCACCTTCACAACAACAGCTCTCTGGAACAGTTTGAAGGATGGTATCATTTCTAGAGGTTAGAGATGACCTACCTTCATCAGGACTACGGGCTCCTGGAATAGTCTCAAGGATAGTATCATTTCTAGAGGAAAGATGACTCCATTTCATAACACTTTGGGCTCCTGGAATAGTCCCAAGGATAGTATCATTTCTAGAGGAAAGACGACTCTATTTCATAACACTCGGGGCTCCTTGAATAGTCTCAAGGACGGTATCATTCCTAGAGGATAGACGACTCTTTTTCATAAATACTGCGGGCTCCTGGAATAGTCTCAAGGATAGTATCATTTCTAGAGGAAAGATGACTCTATTTCATAACACTTTGGGCTCCTGGAATAGTCTCAAGGATAGTATCATTTCTAGAGGAAAGACGACTCTCTTTCATAACACTCGGGGCTCCTTGAATAGTCTCAAGGACAGTATCATTCCTAGAGGATAGATGACTCTATTTCATAAACACTGGGGGCTCCTTGAACAGGCTCAAGGATGGTATCATTTCTAGAGGTTAGATTACTTACCTTCACAAACACTATAGAATCCTGAAACAGTCTCAAGGATGGTATCATTTCAAGAGGTTAGATTACTTACCTTCACAAGTCTCAAGGATGGTATCATTTCTAGAGGTTAGATTACTTACCTTCACAAACACTACAGGATCCTGCAACAGTCTCAAGGATACAATGTTAAGAGGTTATCAATCACCGTCATAACAACAACAGGCTTCTAGAAGTGTTTAAGATAGAATCAATTGATACTAGACGACTTATGTTCAACAAGCACTATAGGCTGCTGGTGTATAAAAAGTGTGTATAAAATGAAGGGTCCTCCTGACACCCTAAGACTGACATCCACAATTGCCTTCGGAAACAGTCTAAGATATGCAATCAATTCTAGAAGCTAAGAATTACTTACCAAACAAGTATAATCTATGTACCCTGAGCTTATCAAATAGTCTCGAATTGTCTCACAGAAACCAGAGACTAGAGGACTATCTCACATTCTTCTGGAACAATCTTATTGAAACCGCCAGGCAAAGGAAAGTACACACGACAGTTCTTTTAATTAACTTATGGCACGTTTACAATGACACATATTTGCAGTAGTTTGAAACGAATAACTGTTGTCTTGTTTTGTTCAATATCTTTGCTTAATGTAGGTAATGGTAAGGGATAGATTTCACACTGTCACGTGTGTCACCCCTGCCACGTTTAGAATATTGTTAATATGTGAAAAATAGCCGGTAGTATTGATTTTCATTTATAATATGCTATGCTCATTTGTGTTCTATCAAAAATAATTTTGGAAAAATTTATCAACATAAGATTTCATTATTATTTTAAATTCAAAAATAAATACAAGAATTCTTTGATCCCCGATTTAATTATAGTTATTATCAGCTTGAGAATGCGACATCAAAACCTCGAAATAATTGTAATTGAAAAACTTACATATGATTAATTAAATGAAGTGTGTACTTTCTAATGTTAGACATATGTAACCTGTAGAGTTAATGGGAATCTCTTCAACCTAGATTACAGTTTGGTTGATGAGTCAATCCATTTTGACTTCACTCACACACACAGACTACAGACTCATGGAACAGTTTTGTTGATGAGTCAATCCTTTCTGACTTCACTCATATACACAGACTCATGGAACAGTTTTGTTGATGAGTCAATCATTTCTGACTTCACTCACATACACAGACTACGGACTCATGAAACAGTTTGGTTGATGAGTCAATCGTTTCTGACTTCACTCACATACACAGACTACATACTCATGGAACAGTTTTGTTGACGAGTCAATCGTTTCTGACTTCACTCACTCACATACACAGACTCATGGAACAGTTTTGTTGATGAGTCAATCATTTCTGACTTCACTCACTCACACACACAGACTCATGGAATAGTTTTGTTGATGAGTCAATCATTTCCGACTTCACTCACTCACATACACAGACTCATGGAACAGTTTTGTTGATGAGTCAATCATTTCTGACTTCACTCACACACAGATTACAGACTCATGGAACAGTTTGGCTGATGAGTCAATCGTTTCTGACTTCACTCACACACACAGACTACAGACTCATGGAACAGTTTGGTTGATGAGTCAATCCTTTCTGACTTTACTCATATACATAGACTCATGGAACAGTTTTGTTGATGAGTCAATCATTTCTGACTTCACTCACATACACAGACTACGGACTCATGAAACAGTTTGGTTGATGAGTCAATCGTTTCTGACTTCACTCACATACACAGACTACATACTCATGGAACAGTTTTGTTGACGAGTCAGTCGTTTCTGACTTCACTCACTCACATACACAGACTCATGGAACAGTTTTGTTGATGAGTCAATCATTTCTGACTTCACTCACTCACATACACAGACTCATGGAACAGTTTTGTTGATGAGTCAATCATTTCTGACTTCACTCACTCACATACACAGACTCATGGAACAGTTTTGTTGATGAGTCAATCGTTTCTGACTTCACTCACACACACAGACTACAGACTCATGGAACAGTTTTATTGATGAGTCAATCGTTTCTGACTTCACTCACATACACAGACTACAGACTCATGGAACAGTTTTGTTGATGAGTCAATCGTTTTTGACTTCACTCACACACACAGACTACGGACTCATGGAACACTTTTGTTGACGAGTCAATCGTTTCTGACTTCACTCACACACACAGACTACGGACTCATGTAACAGTCTCAAATGATATTTTACATTGGAGACGAGAGACTCATTTCAACAGAGTTTTCACTCTTGTTGAACATGCTCACGATAAATTGTTAGGATAAGTTTTTTTCAAATACATTTTAATCTCGCATTTGTTCTTTATTTGCAATATAGAAACAATAACTTGTTGTATACTTTAACAGCTATTGATTTTTGTAATACTTGTTATTCCTATTGGCTGTTTGATAAGCTTTAACTTATCGTCCCTACTATCTATCTAAAGCTTCAATCACTCAATCACAGGGCTAAGCAGTTTCCCTTACTCTTTTTCTATCTGAATTCAAACTTAATCAGTATGAAAATGTTAAAGAATTGCATAACCTAGTTTTATATTTGTATAAATCAAAAAGCATTGTAATGTTTCTTATCTAGAAGATTTCAAAATACCGTGCAAAAGAAAGTATAACACTCTTTTTGTAACATCATAACATAAAACCTGCAACCATCATTTGAGTGAAATAGAGCTTATAGGCGATCATGACAACCTAGATAAAAGGAATTAAAAATATTGTTGTAAGGTAAAATAACACGTTTAAGGCAACATGACTTTTCAGTCAGTCAGAATTAACATGCTACAGGCACAATAACAAAAGTAAAGTTCATCAATAAATTGTATGGGCACATTTAGCATCACGCAGGAATGCGTCAGGGACCATAAACTCGTTGAAATGTACAGTCTGAATGAGCTATTAATCAAACTTGCATTATCAGTTAATAAAGGGGCCCAGGTGATTATTGCAAGCAAATGGTAACCTTGTCAAACACTTATAGACATGTCTTGCTTTATCAATATCAAAAGTCCCCAACAGACCAAATAATATTCATTATGCAGCTCCCCCAACTTTCCCAATCACTTGCCGCTACACTTTATGCAATGTTTAGACGCAGGAAAAGCACCATTATATAAGCAATATTTAAATTTAAAAATATGATTTTATATAATATATTTTAATCATTTTAGCGCTTAAGCGCTCTTAGAGTGTTTTGGTGTCTCGTAGGCCATTGTTGGCCGGACAACGTATACTGTATATTGATATATTACTGTTTTTATGAATGTACGTTGTGTGACACCTAAATAAAATATTTTTCTTCTTCTTCTTCTTCTTCTTCTTCTTCTATATGGGACCGGAGTTGTCGGCCTGGCGATGAATCATGCAATCTTCCATAGACTTCAATACAAAACCAAGATTATCTTTCCATCAATCACGAGTGCAGACTTTACTGACATTCTGATGTTTTGTGCACAACGGTTCTACAGACTAAGATCATCCATGAACAGCAACAAAAGCTTGACAATTCAGAGTTAAAATATGATGAGCTTGAGCAGTACACACGACGCAATTCTTTGAGGTTCATGAACGTACCTGTTCAAGGTGACAAATTTCAGACGGAACGCTAAAGTCATTGATATTTGTAAGTCTGACCTAGGTGTAAATGTCGAAGAGCGTGATATTGATCGTTCGCATGTTATCGGGAAGATTCACAATGGTAAAGCGCAGGTCATCGTAAAATTTGTCACCCACAATATGAAAAACAAAATATACATGTCCAAACGAAAACTCAAAGGAAACCCTTCTCGGGTATTCATAACAGAGGACTTGACCAAGTCTCGTCATAGTCTCATCAAGAGACTTGTCGAATTAAACAAAGCAACTTCTTTATACTCCTTTTGGACATTTGATGGCAAGATATTTGCTTGTAAAGAAAAGGATGGCCGTCGATTAAAATCACAAATTCCAGGGACATTGATGCAATGTTGCAAAACTAAGATATCTTACAAATCAATTATGTTAATTTTAATTTAGTGTTAAGTATATATTTGAGAGTAGAAGCCCTTTTGTATAGTTCACAATGAACCCAAGTCACGCACTTGTTAGCGTGTGTATATGTTTGCTCACTGTATTCATCTTGGTATCATACCAACTACATGCAGCAGTCGATAATACTGACTTTGTACAAAGTTTTATTCTTTCTGCACTCTCAGTAAATATCACATGTTATTTTCAATTTATTCAACAGTAAATGTCACAGTGTTTGCACAAAAACTATATCGATATTTGTTTGACCTCAGTGGAAGCAAATGTCAAATGTAGCTATGTGTGTATTGTTTTCTGCAATATAATTGCAAATCAAAGTTAGATAGCAGGCCCTACGATGCCCCAAACTGGACGTTTTATATTATATTATCTGTCATAGGCAATGATTGACATTGAAATGTACCGGGCATCAATAGGTCTATATCATTGTAAATGGTTTTCTACTCACTTGTCGAAAAGAGGAAAAGTTAAATCCTTCCAATCTCTTTTGAACTGGTTAATGTATGGAATGAACTACCACTTGAAACTTACTATCACTTGTAGCATTCTCCAAGTCTACTCCTGCTTGCTACAGTCATCTGTTAACTCCTATGTCATTGCTATCTTATTCCTGTTGCTCATCATATCCCCTAGCCCCTAGCCCCATTCCAATTAATTCATCTAGAATCTAATGTGTATGAAGATATATGGTTTGAACTATTTCTTCCCCAGAAAAGACTTATTATTTGTACATCATATCGACCCCCTAGCAGTCATGTTTCATATTGGGACCATCTAGAATATTCCCTTGAACTTGCTTTAGACTATACCCCATTTGTTATTCTATTAGGTGATTTTAATGAAAACTTACTCAACACTAAACTTACCAATCTACACAATCTGATGTCAAGAAAGGCATTACGAAATATCATCTGTGAACCTACACGCGTTACTCAATACACTCAAACTTTGCTTGATCCCATCATTCTAAGTGAAGATTGCACGTGCAGTGAAAGTGATGTAATTGATTTTGAGTCTAGTATCAGTGACCAGAAGGGAGTTTTTGCAGTATTGAATAATTGTATTGATCTTAAGAAAGCATATGAAAGAGTCATTCTATTGTATAAACAGGGTGATTAGTAAAACATATATCCCATTCAATTGCATCACCACTGTGTTTGTTGTTCAACCTTTCGCTTGAACGGGGTAGCTTCCCATCTCAATGGAAACAAGCAAATGTTATGTCACTTTTTAAAAAGGGTGATAGACATCGGCCGTCTAATTACAGGCCTATTTCATTGCTTTCTTGTATTAGCAAATTGTTTGAACGCTTGATTTTTAAGCGAATGTATAATTATTTTTTAGACCATGATTTATTATGTAAATATCAGTCTGGAATGTTACCAAACAATTGTACAACTTATCAATTAATAGAAATTTATCATATAATAAGCAAAGCTCTAGATGAACACAATTTTTTTTGCATGGATTTCTGTGATATATCCAAAGCATTTGACAGAGTATGGCATAAAGATCTCATATTCAAGCTTCAACAATATGGTATTTCCGGTTTACTTATTCAGTGGTTAAAAAGTTATTTAACTGATAGTTTCCAATATGTTTTTGTTAATGGTACTTTTTCTAGAAAACATTTTTTAAATGCAGGAGTACCCCAAGGCTCCCTTGGTCCTTTCTTATTTCTTATTTATATCAACGACATAAGTACTGAATTAGAAAATATTTCACGACTCTTTGCCGACGACACTTGCATAGGATCCTCAGCCATGGATATGAAGACAATTGAAAACAGTCTAAATAAAGATTTAATAACGCTAGATAAATTGGCAAAAACTTGGTTAGTTGATTTTAATCTTTCTAAAACTAAGAGCGTACTTTTTACACATAAAATCAACCATGAATACCCTTCTCTTGAATATGGTAATACCAATATTGAAAATGTTAAAAGTCATAAACATTTAGGAGTTATGTTGTCCAATGATATTAAATGGAATGATCATATTGAAAGTATATCAAGTTCAGCTTGCAAAATGGTTTCTGCCTTGAGAAAGCTCAAATATAAATTAAGTAGTCGTAATTTATCAATAATATATAAGACTTTCATTCGACCAATTCTCGAATATGCATCTGAATTATTGGACAATTGTTCAGCATTTAATGAAAACAAACTAGAACTTATTCAGCTAGATGCAGCGAGGGTAGTTACTGGATTAACCAAATTCGCCTCTAATGAAATTTTATATTTCGAGACGGGTTGGGCTCCATTAAAACAAAGGCGAAAAGAGAAAAAGAATATCCTATTCCATAAAATAATGACAAATAAATGCCCTTCCTACCTATCAGAGCTAGTACCTCAGCACGTTTATTCGGTCTCCAGTTATAATCTACGAAATAAGTGTAACTTAGTACAACCATCAGCTAGAACATCTTCTTATAGAAATTCTTTCATATTAGACTCAGTTAGAATTTGGAACAATTTAGATGAAAACGTTAAATGTATACAATCAACTACGGAATTTAAAACACGTATTACATTTATTACAGTAGTGGTAACAGACGATTAAGTATTCTACACGCAAGATTAAGAAATAGATGTAGTATACACAAAGAACTTAATCAAGCACCCCCCTATTTTGTAAAATGAATTTGGGTGCTCTTGGACTATTTGGATTAATTTGATGTATTGATCACTCCAGATATAACAATCGCCTTTTTATTGATTATTTAATTGAACTAAAGATCGATAATGAGCAAAAATAACGAAAATATGAGAAAAACTGTGATACTACTGAAATTTTGCCAAATATAACTATTGTCATAGGGGGAAAACTACACATTAAACTTTGGATGTTATGTATCAAAAGTAACAATTTTGATCCCTAGTTAACATTCATACACAAAAACCCTTTTTATCATGCATGATAAGAGGCTAGCAAGACATTTGAATTTTCAGTACTTTTTTCATCAAAATTTGATAAAAAGCCTATAATCTTAACATCTGTGAGTAAATTTGAGATTCCTTGAGTTGAAATTGTTGGCCAAACAGTTCTCCTTCCTTAAGATAAGCCATTTTCTTTGACAGTGGCCAATTACTGCTTTGTGCAGTTTAAACAAAAATTATTTGTTGATAAATTTGTGATTTTTAAGGTTCATCCTGCTTTAATGATCACTTTTGCTATGAGGTTATTTACTAAAAAGTCATCAATTCACTCAAGAGAATGATAATAATCACATTGCAGCAGAAAATGTTGACTTTCATTTTCAATTTTAAAGTAACTTGGATTTTGACTAAAGAATACCAAGTTTTTGTGAAAACAGTTACATAGCGACAGTGAATCATAAGCCACATGCAATGTTTGTTTCCACAATGCTAGATGATCGTTCTATTTAAAAATCCGTATTGTTTGTTTGTACATTTGTTTTGTTTATTATCAGCAGTTTTTTTCTGTTTGAAAAAGTGGGGGGGTTCTTTGTGTATAGTTTAAATGATGACCTTTTCCGGGTAAATTTATCAAACGAAATTGCCTGTTCATGTGGTTATCCATGTGAAAATTCGTATCATTATTTTATTGAATGCCATTTATATCATCATGAAAGACAGCTGTTGTTTTATATCCATCAGAATTAAAACTAGCCCAATTATTTGCATCACAAAATACTTTTGTCATAAATTCCCTCGCAAAAACATATATTTGGCATTCAAACAAAGAAATAGATTTCTAAACTGTGTAACCACTACCAATTTATAGTGATGTATGAACTATGTATAATGGTGCTCATGTATGTTTACAATATGTGTACAATCTGATGTATAATGGGCCTGTTGCCCTTTTACTGAAATAACCTCTCTCTCTCTCTCTCTAACAGCTGTTGTTCTCCAAAGTCCTTGATCTCGGAGTTACTCCATCATTAGAAACAATTTTGAAAGGCAATGTTAGGTTAACCGTGGAGAATAATACTCTCCTCTTCAAATATGGACAGAGTTATATCAGTAAAACTAAAAGATTCCAGTAATGTTCACTTTCAGGAACTATCTACTTGTCAGTTATTTTAATATTTGCCTTGCTATATCAATATCCATGCTACGATTATTATATATATTGAATAATACATACAACACTTTTTGTCTCTTTTCGTTATATATAACTGTGTCAAATTGTATTACTGTTATGTAAATAGTATCATCACTGATATTGTAATCAATTATATTTTACAAAGCTGCACTGTACATAATTGCACAAACCTTAATTGTAAAACCTGTGTTAATATATGAAAAATTGTTAATCTTTATAACATATGTATATTAATCAATGTTGTATTGGAGAGGGCCGAGTAAGTGTTTTCACTTTTGCCCGATCCATTTGACTTTTTGTCAATAAAATATGTTTAAACCAACGGTTCTACAAAAGACATTTGGCAGCGTGTTATAAACTGTTTTCAAAAAGGAGATATCCTTGACGTTCCTAAAAAAGGGAGAACATGGGTGGTATCAACATGACAGTCAGCTGATCCATAAATTGTGCATCCTCGGTAAAGTTTCTAAAACAATACAACCTTTGGTATCAGATAAAGGGCAATCAATCCTACAATAAAATGATCATACCATCTCAACAGCCGTTTGTAACACCATACGTGTTGGAATGACGTTTCCCCAGTTTTACACAAAGTACATGTATTTATTTGTCTTCAGCTTTAGGAATACTTCATAGATTAACGAAAAATTAAAACACATTTCCCTACTGCCACTAACACATGATTTCCAAACTTGTGAATGTTTTATTGAATCAGTGTAACAGCTACAGTATGTACTAGTGCGTTTCTTTAGTGTAAGCATCAACGCTCTGTATCTAAAGTGATCTGTTCCAACAGCCTGTAGTGCCGATTTCTTTCCTTAAAAAACGAGAGTGACGCTAAATGACGTTCAAACTGGCTGTTTTTTCTGTTTGCTGTAACCCAATGTTTTGGCTTTTGTGACAAGTAATTGCCCATGAGGGATACTGCCAACTTTATGATCTTATAACATAGGACGTTTTACTAATATGCAGGTGCTTTGATTGTAACGGCTACAATTTGTCAGACATTATTGCTCTTCGCTGATTCCTAAATTGATTGTACAAAATTGTTTAAAAGTGTCCAATAGAAAAGTAATGTGGAGGAAAGTGAATGGTTGTTTTTTAACATTCCATAATTAATGTCTTTGAAGCTATAATTTCGAAATTGACAATTTAATGATAACAATGTTATTGTTATGTTTTCATTAGTGGGGTCAATTGTCCTATTTTGATTAGAGAAAATGGATCGGTGAGCGAGTTATTGTTTAACCCACTTGGGCAATATTTCAGCCATAAGCGGCATCAAAATGGATCGGGAAATCGTAAGTATGGAAGTTAGGCAAACTGTTATTGTTTACTGATATAATGCCTTATGGTAAATAAACAATGCATTCAGTAATGTTCTTGAAAAGGATTAATTTCATTTTCGTAATGTCTCTTCATTCCACTATTTTCAGATAAATGATCTCAGCGGTTTTGGGAGGCTTTTAAACAGGTTGATCGATTTAATTTGTTACTTAATTTCACTAACTTTTACATCTATATGTTTCATCTGCAGAATCATGACTGCAAAGCATAGCCACTGAAAGTTTACTGCGCATGAAATATACAGCTTGTTACGGGTTAAAAAGGACCCTAATTTCAATTTAACATACCATTATTTGAATACAATGCCAAGACGAACAAGATAAGAGCGAAAAAAGGCCTCGGTACACTGCAGACTGGGTCGACAGTTGGGAACGTCGCTGTGGTATTCGTATGTCATTGTCGAACCGGTTTAAGGTTGCAGCAGACTGAGACGACAGAAGACCGACCTAGAGGCTGAAGACCCCCAGTTATAACTTAAAATGAAGACCGGTACCTTCGTCAAATTCACCCAAGGAACCGTCTTCAAACAGCCACAGCCACAGCTAATACAGCAATTGGACGCCGGATGCATGTAAGTCCCCAGACAGCGTGAAGAAGGCTGCCGATGTGAGCAATGCTGCTGACACGCCGTCATCGACAAAACAGGGTTGCTTTGGCTTTGTTAGACGTTGGCAGAACCAAAACTGGCAGATGGTCTTATATACTGACGAAAACTGTTTCCAGTTGCACAGAGCGGACGGGAGAAGGGGGTATACCGTCGCCGGGTTAGAGGGAGGCACGTTGCTCTGTACATGAGGTTATCCATTCGAGGGAGGCAACCAAACCACTGACCTCGTTGTGTTTGACGGAAATGTCACCACACAAAGGTACATTGACAGTGTTCTTCAGCCAGTGCGCATCGCTTTCATGAACCGGAATCCTAACTCACTGTTTCATCAGGACAATGCTCGACCTAATGTAGCAAGACAGACGTTATACTCTCTCAACGTCAACAACATTCAGGTTTTGTCCTGGCGTGCCTGATCGCTGGACATGAATCCCATAGAGCACCCCATGGACAACATTAATCGAAGGACCCGCCTACGACAGCAGCAGCCTCATACACAGGCCCCCGGGTCATTGAGCAATCGTCCCTTTAAAAAAAAAAAAAAAAAAAAAAAATGAGATGACCCCCAGATTTGACAGCCTTCGTAGATACATAATAATAACAAGGCAGGACGCTAATTCGATTTTCGGCAGGTTTGTGCCCAGACGCTCGCATTCGGGCCCTATCGCTACGCTAACGAGACATGTTTTCAAATATTTCTTTGTGTAGACATATACTTGGATGATTCACCTATCGATCCCCATTCACTGAAATTACCAACTCTGTATTGCTATTTCTGCAAGTCGCCCGAAAGCCGACGCGGGCCGCTTAACGTAGCAAACACAGAAAAATGGCCGCCAGTGCAGAAGGGGTGTGTCACAACCGAGCGCTCTCATTGGTCGGCGCGCTCTCAACTGCACGGACTTGATTTCCGCGTGGTTTTCGAATATTAGCGATTGATTTACTGTAGGAATCACAACAGACATAACCTTCGTGTAATGACTTATGCAAAGAAAACATTTGCGGTGAATGTTTCCTGGTAAGTATTAAGTTTTAGTTCCGAAAGTAATACAAAATACCACCATATAATTTGGAATTTCTGATTATTTGTATCTAAATCTTACAATTAATTGCCAACTGTGGTATTATTCAAATTAGAACTTTTACTAGAGTTGACTATTTAGATCATAACATCGTTTTTGGTTTAAATGACACTTGTAGAATAATATGCACAAATTTATTTTTTGATGGATTAAAGATTTGTTCAGCATTGATCAAAATGAAATCCTCATTAATAATATAAATGCCATGGTTTTCATTTTTTTCAATAATTTTATGTAGGACATGAAGTGTTTTTTTTTTGAGAATTTTTTACTTGCCTGTAGCCATTGGTTAGTTGAAATAATTGTTAGCTTGCCACATAAAATATTGCTCCTTTGAATGGTTAATTATAATCCAAGGATTATAATATCATTTATAGATTTGGCTAGTTTCAAAGTTTGATTTTAATTATTATTACTCACCTGTTTAAGATATCACCGGTCTAATATCTATACAGAAATATTTTGAAGTTGTGGTATATGATTGTTAACTGTCTTTGTCTTTATAGTAATTATTTGAATAACATTTTCCCCAACCAACTGTCACCAATTAACTGTCACTCGTGGAAATGTTGTGGAGCAGAGTCGACTTTCCTGTGCCTGCTGACCCAGTTATGAGCACATCGTGCCCTTTTTGACACAATTCGTCTGGATTTAGTACGTTCATTTTGTCCAGAAATCTCGCAGTAACTCAGTTTAGAGTTATCGCGCAGTTGAGAGCGCGCCGACCAATGAGAGCGCTCGGTTGTGACACACCTCTTCTGCACTGGCGGCCATTTGTTCTGTGTTTGCTACGTTGAGCGGCCCGCGTCGGCGTTCGGGCGACTTGCAGAAATAGCAATACAGAGTTGGTAATTTCAGTGAATGGGGATCGATAGGTGAATCATCCAAGTATATGTCTACACAAAGAAATATTGGAAAACATGTCTCTTTAGCGTAGCGATAGGGCCCGAATGCGAGCGTCTGGGCACAAACCTGCCGAAAATCGCATTAGCGTCCTGCCTTGTTAATATTATGTTTCTACGAAGGCTGTCAAATCTGGGGGTCATCTCAATTTTATTTTTTTTTTTAAAGGGATGATTGCTCAATGACCCGGGGGCCTGTGGCCTCATACACGTCAACAAGTTATTGCTGCGTTCATGGACGAATGGAGAAGGATACCACCTACATCTTACGATCTGACTTAGAGTTGCTGTCTTCTAACGCTGTTCTCTGTAAACTTATAGTAGTCTCAAAGGATATCAACATTTGTACACGAGTACTATGACAATGGTTTTGTAGAACATTATTATTTCTAAGAAGTTTGTTTACGGAAAAACATGAAAACTCATCGTTGTTCATAAAAATGTCCAATTTTGTCTTTGGTTTATCTTAACTTGAAGAACGGTTGCAGTCTAACATATGGACCTCTTCACTTGAAACTGTGTTAAGTTAAGAAAATAGGCCAATCACGAGGGATTTCTGTTGAAGAATGTCTGATATCAAAGATGTCACCTTTTTCAGCTTCCGTTTGGTTTAATGGTAGTGACCGATAGGTTTAGAAAGAAAGATTACAGGTTTAATAGGTATTTCCAAAACATATGGGATAGAATTTTCCAGAAGAAATAGACACTACTAGGCATAATCTTTCACCTTTATTTAAACTATCAGCGTCACCATATAGATTGAATAGGGGCATTGAGTAATAGGGCAGAAATTACCCTGCTGGGAGGACCTTGTCCAGGAGGGCTTGGAAAACAACAAATAGAATCTCAAATCGGGGTTTCATCCAAGCTCAAAGAAATCCTTTTTCATACAAAGTAGAAATTTTCCATCTGGGTGAAGACTGTATTGAACTAATGTTTTACATATATCACATCCTTTTATATAGAGGTAGGGTTTTGTCAGTATGTCTTTCTTTTTCTCAGCTATTCACATACTTGTGCATGGGAAAAAACATATACATTATTATCAAAGTAATATATAAATATAGGATAGGAACTATGTGTATGTAACCTTTGAAACATTATTAAAGAGACTATAATACAAAGGTTTTTGTTATTCCCTTTTTCTTTACCAGCTCTATTTGTACCTACCTACCTCTATTGTGTTAAACACTGATAGATAAATTCAAATCCCATAGAGAGAGACAGAAAATCTGATTTCACAATAAATTTTAGGGATAAAATATTTCTCAAACTTGAAAGTAATTTGGTGTTATTAAATGACTTAGTCTATCATATACTTGTTGAACATAAATGTACTTGTTGAAAACATAACACAGGATAAAAACATAAAGCAATCTTTAATGCAACATTAGCATAGACAGTAAGAAAACATGAAACGAAGGTATACAACTATATCTATGCTGACACTGGCATAATTTATAATTTTCATGTAACCAATATAAAAGAAAATATCAAATATCAAACATAAAAGTTTACCATTTCCTTTGCATTGAATAATAAGTTCATTTGGTTTAATTCCATCACAGAAAGAATAACATAAAACTTATCTTCACGTTGTTACCAAAGACTGAACATAAGACATAATTTCTTCTTAACGAAACTACCAACTACAACCCTGAGGTGTCCTATTCCGTAAGTTTGTACAATCTACATGTATGTTAAGGTTCTGTTCAAAGTTATCAGTAGCCAGAAATTAATGAATTTGGTAAACAAAAACAGAAACGTTACAGTAACTATTACTTAACACAATATGATTTTAGTGTGTAAGAATTTTCATTTAAAATTCAAATAACAATACGAATCACATTTCAAATTCATCATTGGTATCATTTGATTTTGGCATGATTATCAACAAAATAACCACAAAACACATCTTGATAAAAGGATGAAACAAAAAACAGATATCTCAATTTTAAAAATTCTAAAATGGTACAAGCTTGCACTACATGTATAAGTTGACAACACGTCAACACGTCGTTATTGTTGGAATACTTTTAACAATATGTGATGCTAAGTATACAATGGAAGGTGTTGAAAGTAAAAGTTACAAAGACAAAAATGTAAGTTCTAATTCAAATGTACTACCTTCAGTTAAGCTAGGTGACTAATTTCCACAATGCAATTAATGCAGATCGTCGCCAAAAGTTGAACGCTGTACCTTAAAGGAATTTTATCCTTTGACATTAAACAAAAGTGTTGAGTCATGGGATATTTGACCCTCAAAATATAATACACTTTGCAAAAACTAATATCTATAATTGGAAACAAATAAAATTAGAAAAATAACTCCATTCTACCTTCCTTCCTAGGCACCAAAAGTGACCAAGCACATACTAAAGTGGGTAACTGCTTTGCAAACCTACATTTTGAATATCCATGGAGTTGTTTATCTCTCCTTGCAACATCGTTGAAAGAAGTGCTTTCTGCTTATCTGACGTTACTCATACCAACACCCCTCATCTGTTTCGTGGAAAACAAAAAGCATCATCTATAAACATGACTAAGGACATACTAAAAAAAACACGTGAAATTGATTAAGCTAATTTTAAATCAGTTTACTTCCGATGATATGAACGCCAATGAGGCAATAGGAACCGACATACTTTCTGGAGAGGAGGTAAAAAATTAACTGGTTTTACTTTGCTTAATATAATTTTCCATGACACAATGAAACATGAATTTTACAAAAAATTCTGCGTTTACCTTTGCAGTCTTCGGCCTCCTATTTTTCAAGACGACGATGAATATTGCAGCAACAAGTAAAACCACTGCGACTGCCAAGGCACCACCAACACCCGCTATGATGAGGATCGTGCTGTCAACCTTCTCGTCGGTGTTGTCAAGCTTCTCATCTGTGTTATCAACCTCATTAACTGTGCTGTTAACCTTCTCATCTGTGTTATCAACCTCATCAACTGTGCTGTTAACCTTCTCATCTGTGTTATCAACTGTGGTGCAATTGGAAGCTGAAACAGTCAAACACTTTGACATTGGCAGTTCTAGGATGTTAAACATGGTATAACATAACGAGTGAGTTTTAACATCGTAAATATTTCAACGAGATAAAGCGAGTGAATAAAACCAAACTTAAACAATATTGAGTTATGTGATCCATAATAATAATGATATGTCAGATATCAGTCTTGAAAAATCAACTCATTTCTGCTTATGCAGCTTTAGGAGTATTTCAAAGAATAAGATTGCAAAGGTCTAAGGGTCTGATAATTCTGAAAAAAAAAAATCAAAATGTCGCGGAAACCACGTGACCTAGGACCTCGTCGTTTTTAACTTTTTGCTTAAGATCTTAATGCCGATCTTGCACCAAAAAAAACAATATATAATATGACAAGCAAGCCTTGTACAGTCTGACTTTTTTACTTTATGGTACAATGTATTAAATTGGACGACTTTGAACTGTCGTAGCTCAAAAAGTTTTAGAACATCGAGTTTCGATAAAACATTCATGTAATCCTTAATCCCTTTGCTATATCGTCAGAAAGTTTCAGCTCTGAGATGCAAGTATTTTTTTAATGAAGATTCTCAAAGGTGTATGGGGTCCGGAAATTCTGAAAAGTCAGAAAAGTTAAAATGACGGCAAAAGTTCCTCATGATGTTTATTTTCTTGAAATGTTATTGCGCATCTTTGAAACAAGTCTCTAAGTTCATTTAGAAAAAAGCCCATATTAATTTTCGATTTTGGATTTGAACTGGACCTTTTACATTTGGACCGATTTGGCCCCAAAACTTATTGGACCCCCTCCCAAGTTAAGGCTATCAACATGGTAAATTGTTGCTGAATCTTGCTTACATAATCGGTGTAATAAAAAAACAGCTTCGAGGCTGAATCCTTTACAACGAAAACATTGCATTTATAATGCGCTGCTTTCCAGCTTCCAGTTGTTCAACATCGCTACAAGAACCTAGTGAACATTGACTTCAGAGAAAAAGGAAGATTTTTAGAAGTGTTCGAAAGGATGAGCGTTCAGTGCATCAGATATGCAGGGGAATAGAGATTTGGGGCTGTCACCGAGAAAACACTTCTAAAAAGCTTGGTTTTGGTAACATGACCACACAGGAGACGACTTCTCTCTGACCTGGTGGACCTTGAGGGATGGCACTCGCTGACGAGTTCTCTCATGTAGTTTGGAAGGTCATCTTCGTACAAGGACCTGTGTGTGAGCACGAAACTATTGAATCGTATCCTTTGTTGAATCGGTAACCAGTGCAGCTGCTGTAGAACAACGGTTTCTAAGTTTGGTTCTGGTGATTATTCTGGCTGTGCGGTTCTGGACAAGTTGGAGACTGTGGATGTTGCCTGATCCATTTATTAGAGGATTGCAGTTGTCAAGTCAAGACGGGACGTAAGGGTGAACCAGCAGTCTGGTTGTGTCTGTGTCCAGGTACCTTTGGATCTTGCCCATTTTACGTAGATGGCTATTGGCGGCACTGCAGGTATTCAGGTCTTGCTGGTCAGATGACATGGTATTAGTGAACATCACTCTAAGACTATTGACTTTGACATTTGGATCTACAGATCCGACCGTGAGGGGTGGCTAGGAACCCTGCTTAGTTGCTGCTTTTTACCTATGACCATGTTCTCAGTCTTGCCATCGTTCAACTTCAGGAAGTTGCTAGACATCCACAAGCGAATGTCCTGAAGGCATCCCACCATCTTCTCCTGAGTGACAGCCACTGCGGCTTGTTTCACACTTTTGTACAGCATGCTGTCGTCAGCGTATCCGTGACACTGAGGCCATGTTTTCTGATATTGGAGGGATGTACATTGAGAAAAGTACAGGCCCCATCCTCGATCCCTTTATATTTTAGAGGGTGTGACTTTGAAATTTCCTCTTCAACTTTAACCTGCATGGCTCAACCTGACAGATATGAGTTTTGCGACATGAGAGCACTTTTGTAGATACCATAGGAGTGGTACCATACCATTAGTCTTGTAAATATAGTGCCATGGTCCATCGTGTCAAAAACTGCTGATAAGTCAAGTAGAACCAACAAAACCACTTCCTGCTTGTCAATGCTGCGAAAGATGTCATTCTGCAGTCGCACTAGTGCGGTCTTGGTGCTGTGTGTTTGCCTTGTATGCTGACTGGAACTGTTCATGTAGATTGCAGCTTGACAGATGTCCGTTGAGTTGCTTCAGTAAAACCTTCTCATAGATTTTAGATAGGAAGTTAAGGTTCAGAACAGGTAGGAGTTCTTCAATACTGATGGATTTAACTCTTTTTTAAAAGATTACATACAAACGGTAATTTCTAATCCTTTGAAACTACGGTCAAACCATGCGTGACATAGTTGTATAATGATACATTGGTCTTCTTCTGTGTTGGCAAAAACAAATACAAGGTCCCGTTTCCGTTACCATCATCTATACCTCTAAATAAAATCCTACTTTAAAACAGCCATTTGTGTACAGATTATCTTTAATATTGTCAAAAACCAAGACTTTAGGAAATATTTTAACAATATAAATAAAACGACGTTGTTGCAGTCGTTAGATCTACTGTACAATAGACATAACAAAGCTTGATGACAATGACATTGCAACGGTTTAACCGTCCTTGTTAAAGGTTATTAGATCAATAAACTTTGGCAATACATATTTTTTGCTTTAATGAAGAAATATCCGAGATTTGTACGCAAATATTGATTTGATAATTTTGCACAAATATCTTTTATGAATTACAAGTTTATTATTATTATTCAAAAAGACAATGCAAGATATATGATGAATAGAATATTTGAAGCTGCAGGCGGTTTTGTTGCACCTGATCAGCTGATTGAAAAGGTAGTATGGCATTATGACGTCACTATCATTGAATAACGTGGCTTGGTTACACAACATAAACATCAACTGGTTACACAACACCTGTTTCAAATAACTAATATTATCTCATGAACATATGAACACGTATGTAATATTGTAGTTTTCATTTAGGCGAGAAATACTTAATCTATCAACAATACATTACATTTGCTGTCGACCCATTGAGCAGTTGATCCATCGAACATACACATCTTGCACTCATCCTCTTTCCGACTCGTTCCGTTCCCAAAACATCTTCCTCCATACAGGCAATACGAGGGCTTGAAAGAAAGATTGTTAAACTTAGTTGTTTGTGTTCACCGAATTAAATGACATAATTCAGGTTAAGTGAGTTTTTACCGTTCTATGTAATGAATTGATATATATGCACAAAAGAATGATTGTTGCTTTTTTCATGTATGAAGTAAAAAAACATTTTGAAATGAAATGAATTATTGATTTTGTTTAAGAAATCTCTTATGCTGTGACATAACGATAAAATGAAATTAATCGGTTATTTATTATGATACCTCTTTAGTCCAACTGAAGTCAGTTCCATCAATGCGTCCAGTAACACAGGTTCCATCGTAGACGAGAAGACTGACATTGTTGCTGTAGACTGCTCCATCGTTAGAGACCGAGATCCTGTAGGCTCTCACGTAGTCTGTCTCTGTCTCCTCCCTGACTGCACTGATGGTACACCTGGCTTCACTGATGCTCCGAATGATGGCTGCCGATTCTGAGGACCCTTCACTTTCCAGGCCAGTCTCTGTAACCTAGCGGGAGAAACTCATTGATTTGCCTGTATCTATTTCAAGATCTGCGCTAAGCATTCGATTGTTTTTATTTGATTTATTTTAAAGTTGTTTTATGTGTGCACAAGAATGGTCAAGGTGTGATGAAAGAAAGCTATGTCCTCTAGTAAAACATCTTTTCTACTACCCTTAATAAATTCTTATCTCTCCAAACATCTCTCCAAAAACTTTAATTGCTATCTTATCCCTTTCAATGAAATACTTTAAGTGTCATGTTATGCCCCAATATGTCACGAATCGCCACGAATAGGTAACTGTATAAAATCGTAAACATTCGGCAAATTCTTGAAAAGCACTTTCACTTGTGCGAAACATTTAAGATAATTCGTAGCTTTTCATGCTGAAACCCTATAAAACAGATATATGTACGAATAATTTACGAATTGCTTACGAGTTATATACGAATTGTACTAAATATTCAAGAAACAGTTGCGAATACACTACGAATTTTAGTCCTATATTCTAAATATTGGTAGATGATTGGTAGATGATTGGTTGATGATTGGTAGATGATTGGTAGATGATTCAAGGCAAGATCATCAAAATTATCGACCACGAATTTCCCAGAACAGGTTACGAACTACATGATTTAGTTACGAACAGTTTACGCAGCAACTACAAATCTAAAATTCGTAATGATTCGTGAAAAGTTTTAAACAAATCAAAAAATGTTCATGAATGCCACGATTTAGAGGAATGTTGCCGAATCAACTACGAATCATTTAAGCGTTCCAATAATGAATTACAAATTGTCTACGAATGTGAAAAAAATCTATATTATTCGTGACATATCTATTAGTAATGAAATAAGGGCACAAGAAAGAACTCACTTTGAAAGCGTGGACTTGACATGTAGTTCTTTCCTCTGTGAAGGTCTCTCCGTACACGGATATGACGTCACAGGAGAGACTCGCCATGTCACAGTGACCCTCGCCCTGTATGCTGGCCAGGACAGGGGGAGTTGATAGATCAACGGAACAGTCCACTCCTCCAAAGTTCCTCACACATAGGCATTCACCTGCAAGAAACACACAAAGTTAATTCCTTCGTATAAGAAAACTACAAATTTACTCTTTTATTGGTTTTTATTTAGTATAAGAAAACACAAATAGATTTTGATACAGCACAAAGAGGCATCGTTAATACAATAAAGATAGAGTAAAAGTCATGTACAACATGAATAATTGTATTGTAAATTATAATAATACATATCAAGCAAGAATCAAGTGACACGATTGTGTCCTACCTTCAGAGCAGTTCCCATGTCCACTACAATCGTTAGGACAGGCCTCAGCTACCACGATGTCATACACAGAGTTGTTGTCAGGCGAAGTCTCGTTACTCTGAAGCTCAGGGTTGACCAACACTTCGTGGTAGCACTTGTTTCTCACAGTGTCCACCGAGAGCTCTCCGAACATTGTTGTTCCTGACAACTGAAGGTACACACATGGATATAGTTTATACCTATTTCATCTATAGATGATATTTAACGACCTTCCATTTTATTCTATTTAAATACCTATATGCTGTACATCTTTTACAGCTTTAGGGGAACTTCCACTTAATACCTTCAAAATACCTGTAGCTATATACCTTGACCTACCTCCTCCTTTTACTTTTGGAATATCTATACTTCAATTGAATCTATTTTCAGTGTTCATTATTGATTATCTGTCAAGTTTATATCACTCGTTAATTTCAATGTAGTTTGCTCAGTGAGCATCTCTCAATGTCATATGATTGCGTTAAATAAAAAGTCGGCATTGTCAAAACGTTTTTACATAATAAAGCATGAATATGTATCTTTGATAGTCACTTGTTAATGTCAATGTTGTTTTGCTCAGTGACAATAAAAACCCTAAGAGATAAAAGAGGTTGCAAAAGAAGGTACATTTCAGTACACACCTTGATATCCTGAATGCAGATATCAATACTGCTATTGGTGTCCACGCCGGTGATGTTTCCACAGACTTGGACCGTCCTTGACTTCTCAAACAGCTGCTGACAATGTGATGTGGCATTTTCTTCAGTCCAGCCCTCGGGCCATGTGTCTGTATTCTGAAAAAGTGTTGTCTTCATATAATCTATGCTTTAATCATATTTTTTCAACAATAAGGATCAAAAGTAAAAAATCAAAAGGTTCATATGGTTTTTTTCAAAATTAATTAATTGAATGCAGTGCAATTTTGCAATCTTATAACACGACAGTAATTCTGATAATTGTCAAGTTGGTGAACTGCTGGTAGGATATTAATGGCGGTGTTGCCTGAGGGTTTCGAATCCTAAAAGGAACTTAACCAGAATAGTTCCAGAATTGGTACTATGGAAGATAGTGTTATCCCAAATCCCAAATGGTACGATTATTCACTATATAAATGACAGGTAATAAAAAAACATGACAATAATAATATTTTCCGTCGAAAAGATTCATATATTCTACCCTTTTAGTCCGTTTAACTGATGAAGATTTCGCTGTTTGTACGGCAGATCTGCGACGTCTCCTGTTGATGCTGCACTGGGAAGGAATGACGTCAGAGTAGCCTGGCAGAGACTTGCACGTCTCGTGGGCTTTACCAGCAGAACACTCCACTTCCTGTAGAGGATCGTTTAGTTCCCTGTCTTCAGAACACGAGCAGTAGGTTCTCTGCTGGGGCCAGCTGGTCAGGGAGGAGAGGTCCGAGTGGTCAAACAGGTTTCCTCCTACCGCTACCCTGTAGTATTCGGATTTGCAACAGCGTTACTTAGCAGAATCGTAGTAATAAAGTAGTGGAGACCAGGGCAAAGCGCGCCGTCTGGGCAATATGACTACATGTAAGTGTTATTTCTCCTCAACGATCGACAGGTGGCGTGGTTTGGCATGATCAATCAATCAAAGCCAACGTTTAGAAACGTTGCAACGTTAGCGTGAGTTGGAGACCATTGCAAAAAGTTAAAAAACGTCATTTTTCTAAAGGAATGGTTATGTCCGAATTCCAATTAATCATATAAACACAAAACGCAACATTTACAAGCTCATTCACCTTTACATCATCATTCTGCAAAGACGAACACACTATTTGATACTGAAAATGTGTGGTAGTATAAATCAAAATATCCAAGCCAAAGTCAATAAAAAGAAAAAACTTAAAATATTTATTGAAGGCGTCAAAAGTGCCTACCTCCAGGAATTCGAGAATTCATCAAGGGGAATATTGTACGAGCTGTATCCGGCACTGCAATCTTCAGTTGTTGTCGGGTCTGTAGAGTAACTACCATCACGTAACACAAAGTCGTCGTTGCAGGTCCTGTACTCTGACATATTCCCGCAAAGACCTCTGCTTTTGCCCATGTCTTGTACAGATGGATACATGTAAACGTTTAGGGTCGGTGTAGATACTCTGAGGGCAATGCTAATTTTAGCTCCAGTTGGTAGGTGAATCTGTAATCAAGAGTTTTTTATCCAAATAATATGTTATCCAATATTTTTGACATCTAAATGGATTAACTTGTGAGGGTTGAGTAAATATATTAATGTTCATGTGACCACTTAATATAGATAGTGCATTTACATCATAGTAACTGCCTCTCCTCTTGACCTGCAGGACGTCCCCTCCATCCTCACACAGAGTGAAGTCTAAGAACCAGCTACCAGACTGTTGAGGGCACCTGTTGATCTCGAACATCGTCCTGCCGGCTCTCACTGCCACTCCACAGTTACAGGTTGCAGAGCTGCTACAGCGATATGTCTGGATCTGAACCTGGAACAAAGAGACTTTCATTATGATGACAATGATAAACAGTGCCGTAAATATAAGCTTGATTGTTGTTAACATGGACCTTGAATAATTTTAGAATAATTCAAACATCAAAAAATTAAAACAACCCTCCTTTTGCAATGTTAACTAATACTGTAGATAGAAATATGTGCATGTGATGCACTGTGATGTCTAATTGTTTTTTAGAAGAGCCTGGAAATGAACCTACCCCCAATATGCAGTAAGTTGAAATTGTTTTCTTACGCCGCT
This sequence comes from Steromphala cineraria, assembly GCA_916613615.1. Classification (NCBI taxonomy): domain Eukaryota; kingdom Metazoa; phylum Mollusca; class Gastropoda; order Trochida; family Trochidae; genus Steromphala; species Steromphala cineraria. Next base: position 59,588,913 of record OU744728.1, on the reverse strand, counting down.
AATGGCTGAAATATTGCCCAAACGGCAAAACACCATAACTCACTCAAATTTTTCAATGAAACCAGAAAAAAATGAAAGATCATATTAACCAAAATAGCACAATGCACGTTCACCAGTTGGTCTAACAACTTACCAAGTTTCGAAAAAAAAGAACGTTGTTTTTAGATATGGCACAGAAAGAAAGGCATTTTGGAACAGTTGAACCATGGAACCATGGAAGGAGTGGACAACATTATGTCTCCCGCAAAGCTCTGCGGGGGACATATTGATAATTAAATGACATACATGCAAATGTTTCACTGAATCACAACAGCAAAAGGTCCTATGGTGATGTAAAACTCTGCATGATTCATATATAAGACAATCTTTAAATTATGTCGGACTTGGGTATATTCTTATAGAAAGTTTATAAACGTTTATTCTCGGAAATAAAAGATCGTCATCAAAACCAATACCAACACATGTTTATACTTTTACTTACAGAAAAAAGACATTCATCATATTGATTTATTTATCTATTTATTCATCTGAAGAGGAGAATTCAAATAATTCTTAAAACAATATGAATATTTTGATAAATATTCTTTTTTACTTTACAACATATCTATGTAAAACGGATTTGCCAAGTCTACCAGCTTAGCAAGTTTAACTGCTTATCAACGTCCCCACTGGAATTGTTATATTGTATCCAGTTTTTATCCAAAAATAATATATTACATATCAAATAATTTAAAATTGTGTCTATCTTACACACTTACACAGATTGATCGTTTGCACATCCATTTACATAATACAAAACGTTCAATAAAATTTTTATTTATGAATTATAATATATTGTGATATGGATCATACCTGTCCATGCATGACTGTTTTAAAGGGAGTTATTTTTTATAAGATTAAAAGATCCTTTTCAAATGGACTATGCTTCTCAACAATATATAGAGGATACTTAATGTTGTTTTCCAAATCCCAGGTTTATTTCATAGAGTGTCATGGGTAAAGTTGATATTTTACAAGTGGCGCAGCCACGTTTGAAATATCAACTCTATCCATGTAACCAGATGAAATAAACCTGGTATTTGGAAAACTACATTAAGTATTCTATTATATGATTTTAATGAAATATGTAATTAAGATGACTTTAAAACTGGAAAGTTGGCCACTTTTGTTCACATGGCCTAAAGTAGTTCCGGCACCCGACCAGTGACGATACAATATAATGTCACTGGTCACAGTGAACATATATTATATCGTCACTGGCCACAGTGAAAATATAATATATCGTCACTGTTGCCTGAGAGGCAGTTTATTTCACTGATAAAACCCAGTATTTCATCACGGATCATATAATAAAATTGTGTTATGACTGTAGAAACTACAAAACAGGCTGAAATACAAATTGCAGTTTATTCTTATATTGAATTTTAATTGTCATCTGTATTATGATCATAACCATCACATCTTGTAACACAGTAAAGACACTTTGTGAAATATAACATTTTGATCAAACTTGTGTTTGATCTTCTTACCTCCAAGGGAAGTTCTGTGTGTTTGTACAAGGTGAAAACCCCTTCGTACTGGTGTTGATACCGTCTGCATGAAGAACATTGTAATGGCGTTAGTAACACACTCCTGCAATCTTTCAAAGGGAATACAATTGACCTAACATGCTAACAACAACATTGCAACTTATCATAATTAAATCATCTTAATAACGAATCTTGTTCAAATATCTTACAAACTACAGATAAGGTGCATCATTTCAGGGTATCATATCTTTATGTATATTTTTTGGATACATGGGATATAAGATTACAAAAAAGATAATACATAGAGGATACCTAATGTAGTTTCCAAATACCAGGTTTATTTTATTGAGTTAAATATCAACGTTACCCATGTCACGAGATGAAATAAACAGGATATTTTGAAAACTACATAGTGAAAAAATAAGATATTGTCACTTGATAAACCTCTTTTCACTAATAAAAACCAGTATTTCATTGCTGATCATATGATATAATCATATTCATGGTAATGATAAATAGTTCATACAACCTTCCATCAAATGTTCTCATGTGTGGGTCACAGGTTGAATAGCAGGTTTTCCATCTGATACTGGAAGTGTCCTTTGACATTCGCACCTAAAACAGTAAATGTTAGAATTTTTGTTGAGCATTTGAACGAGGGAGACGTGTGCGTGACGGGCTTAGCCAACTGAAATTAAAGACAACTAAATAAGCTAAAATGAACTAAGTGTTGACTACAGTTGAAACAAACAATTCAAACGCTTGCTCACTACAGATATAATTCATTTGACATAACTTACAGATAATGTCATAGATGGCCCGCTTCCTTTGTTCGGGCTCAACAACAAACAAAGGTTTCAATGGAAGAAATAGTAGGGGCGTCCAAGAAAAGACCCGCCAACTACACCTACTCCGAACTGCGAACTTCAATTGACAAAGTTACTGGCGAGGTTAAGGAATTACGACAAAACATATCGAGCATGACGTGGGCGGCTATGACGACCGCAGTCAACATCTTAAACAACAGCTGGAGGAGAGTAGCAGGCGCCAGTTTTATGGACGTCAGTTCTTGCTCAAGGATATTCATGGAAGAAATAAAAGAATCTCCCTACAAATCCACCGATATGACCTGCGTGATTTCCTTGTAAATACAGCGAACATCAACCAAAACAGAGTTGGAACCATGATATTCAAGGCGGTACATAGGATGCCCTTGGCGAATACCAGCTTAAAAACAATCCTTTGGCATCAGGCAGTAGCATATGTAAATTCATTGAAAGGAACGATTGCAATGCTATTCATAACGTGCGAAAACTGCTAAAGAAATCAGGAATATCTTTCTAAACGGACCTACCAAAGAAACTGAAGAAAATACAAGAAAATAATGGGGTAACAGGCTACAGCAAATGTTATTTTAGTTAATTTAGAGGCAATTCTAGAGGTTTTGTTGTCATATGTAACAACAAATTTGATTTTCAATAAGATAAAGAAATCAAAGACAACAACGGAACTCTTTTAGCATTATATCAATTTGTAGATTCAAATTAGCAATCATAAATATCTATGGACCAAATCATGAGAATATCGATTTCTATGATGACTTGAATGTTATGATGTTAACCATAGATTGCGACCGTTATATTATGATGAGATTGGAACGTTGTGGAGAATTCACACCTTGATTAATAACACACCAACAATACAAAGCAAGAGAAATATTTTAGATTTGCAAGATGAATTAGACCTTGTAGACATATGGAGAAACCATAACCCACCAAATAATGAAGAGGTACACATTGAGACAACAAGATCATCAAATAAGCACGACTTAACTATTTTTTTTATTTTTCATCATTTAGTTCAATCTGTTATCAAATACGAAAAGAACCGGGTCCTAAATCGGACCATTCATTGATAGTTTAACTTTGATCCAAAGATATTGATAGAGGACGCGGATTTTGTATATTCAATAACTCAATTTTAAGGGATAAAGAATATGTAAAAACAAATTAACAAACAATGAAAGATAAGTTGATCAATATAAATGTGAAAATGACCTCTACTCTATAAATGATCAACACCTATCGGAGACAATACTTTTAATGATTCGAGGAGAAACCATAAACTACTCTTCCTTATAAGAAAAAATAACGAATGATGGATATGTAAATGATAACGATAAAATTGACCTTTTTAAAGAAATTAAATATCTATAAGAAGTCTTGGAGAACTGGTAACAGCAAGAATTCAAGTAAAGATTTTTAGATCAAAAGTTACATGGTTTGAAGATCGAAAAAAACTGTCGAAAAAACAAAACAAACCTAGAATCTATGAATTTTCTAAACAAGTTATTTATAGGAATAGAAACCAGTGAGAGTGAAATTGTAGACGGACGTTGGGAAATAAAAAAATGAGGTTAAATCAAGAATCATCAGACCTTAAGGATGTATTATCCAATCAGGATATTCCAAAACTGTCACAAGTCATTTGTTAAAATCTTGAATTTGAAATTACTAAAGATGAACTTTGAACCTCTGTAAAGAATTAGAGAATGACCTGGAGGAGATATAATTACTTCTGATGTTTTGGTTAGATCTTAGTAAATACAGATATAGAACGTCATTCTAGTGCATTTTTACGTTTGTACTAAACGAGTCGATGTCACAAAGAGCAAAGAAACAACGAGTTTCTCTGCTCTTTGTGACATCTACGAGTTCAATACAAACGAAAAAATGGACTAGAATGACATTCTATATTTATTAAATACCCCTTTTTCGTTTAATTTACGTCAAATAAATCCGTACACTCAAGAATGTTAACGTGTCGTATTGACCTAAATAAATTACTCTGCCAACCCATTACTCTACAAGGTTGAAATAAAGTCCTTGAATCCTAAATTTAGCCTTAATTTAACCATTTCTAGTCTGTTCTACCAAACCCATCAGACTCGCTAATAGATTATTATCAAACAAAATGTTTAATTTTTTGGGGGATGCAACCATTAGATAAAGTCAAGTTATGGCAGATAGTTCTTGATAAAAAAGATGGGGAATAAAATGCCTTAAAATAATGAGGTCAAAGAGTCACAAAGGTCTCGGTTATTAGAAGCGCACATAAATCAAACTCCAAATGATACCAATTATTTAATATAAATACAAAGATTGCAAATCCATTGAATATATTTGATATTAATATCCACCGAATAATATCTAACTTGGTCTCATCTTTTAGAAACAGATTTTACATTGATCTCATTTATGCTTGGATAAAGTACCTCAAATCTACGATAATAAAAAATTCACACTTTTGTTGCACAAAAATACTTTGGTTAAATGAAAATTTCTTATTGATGACAACTACATGTATGAATGTGTCTACCAACATTGGTTTGGCATAGGTATTATATTTGTCAAACATCTACTTGATGAAGACGGTGCTCTGGTATCATATGATAATTTCATTATTAACAATTGTATCATGAAAGTTGACTATTTTGGCATCTTCAAAGCTATTAAACATTACTGCAAATTGTGCAACATTGAAAAAATGATTATGGATACAAAAGCCAACTTCCACCAAACATGTTTCACTTACTTTAATTAATGAAAGATACATAGTTTTACTTGAATCTAATAAAATGTACTTCACTACTTAACTACTCAAATGATTACTTTTGGAAGGGGGAAGAATCACTATTAGTTAATATCACTGATAGAGATCAGTGCCTTAAGATACTATTCCATTTAGATGTATTACACACAGTAATCTTCAATGGTTTCAATATCAATTATTACATTTTATATTGCCAGTGAACTATTTATAAGATGGGATTAAAGGGGGACTGAAATGGTCTATGGCCACTTTAGAGATTCATAAAAAGCGGCATGCAATTTGAATTAGAGTCAACTTTGAATTTCCGAAATCAGACGGTAACCTGCCTAAATACGGGTTTTAAAATACACTGCCTAATTAGCCCCGGCGAACAGAATCTGTGGTCACTGAAGCGTGTCCCGAGCGTGTCTACCTACTGTGACGTAGCAGTAGGCGAGTAGTTTCGCCTAATGATCATGTTTCAACGAGAAATGACACCTTTTTAATCGTTCGTTTAACATACAAATAATCACAAAAAACACTCGATTTTTGTATATTCCGAAAGCTTAGATATCCGACGACGGAATAACGATTTCTTCAAGCCAATTATTATTGTATAAACATGTAGTATCGTATATTTCCAAACCCTATCAAATGACAAAAAACGGCGACTGCCTCGTTAAATTGGCGCCGCTATGGCTAGACATGTCCGTTTTAAGTGATAATATGATGGTCTGCTGTTTGCTGAATCTTACATAACATACACTGACTATTATTTCCGATGATGACAAATAACAAATCGTTTATATTTTCAGTGAACAAACCTAATGTTTTCCACAATCGAATACCTAAAATGTTATTTTTTGTGAGTTTTTTGCAATATAAAGATATGTTATAGGTGGATAATTTTAACAAAGTGGTTTGAAAGGAATCGGAAAGTGTGAACGGTTATATGTTATTTATTATATTTTTTCTCTTATGAAAAGATAAGCGCCACAGTGGATTATCTGTAGTACGTTATGATCATACCTCCGTAGTTTTTACAACACATATCAATAACAAAATTGGTTAAACATTATTTAACAATGGTTGATCTATTCAATATATATAAGATTTAGATTGTATTGAAAATGAAACAATGTTATTTTTGAGATCACACTGTTTTGCATATAACATTTCGCATAATGATACAGTCACATCCAACAAAAGTAGTACAGAGTATTTCTTAGATATATTCGTACTTGCTTCTGGCCTTCTTTTATAAATCAGAATTAAACACATAAATCGTTTGGTTTGAAGGAGGTTTGTCTCCAGACATTATGATAGATACGCATATGGAGACAGGCCCGGTGGGCGGGGCGTCACGCTCTAATGAGTTTTCAAAGTGTTCGCCTGTTAATTTCGACGGCGTTCTAAAAACCGGGTATAAAATGCTGATTTAAAGCCTAATTTATGTGTGTATTGTCTCAATTATATGCTCATTGCATTCTCATAGATAATGGTACTGGAGATATTGATCTATTATTCTTAGAAAAAGTACATTGCATAACCTCTTTAAAGATATTTTTAGAATGACCAATGGTAATCTCGATTTGAATCAAACTGAACACTAGCATCAGAACGAAGCAGATTTTTACATCACTTTCATGATATTAATATCCTCATAAGATATACAAATAGTACCCATAAGCCTATCAATACAATTTCGATATTTTTGACGAAAGGTGCAAGCAGAGGTTGACAAATATTATTACCTAGCTAAAGAAATATGACAGAGAAATCTTATTTTCAAAATTCAGCCCTCTGAGAACATTCTAATGTTCTAAAATTACATTTGTTTGAAATAACTGACTAACACTGACGCTAATAAAGTAGTTTCCGATGGTTCAACTTTCCTGAGTCTGAAAGCGCAGTGCTTCTACCCACATCTGATTAGCCCACTGACCTGTATAGGAAAAAGCTAAGCTCCACAAACACTCATCTGATCAACCAACTGACCTGTATCTGAGAGAGCTAAGCTCCCCAAACACACATCTGATGAGTCCACTGAACTGTATCTGATAGAGCTAAGCTCTCCAAACACACATCTGATGCGTCTACTGACCTGTATTTTAGAGAGTTCAGCTTCACCCCACATCTGGTGCTCCCTCATGAAGGGTGATGTGAGCTTCAAGTTGAGTCTTTTGCTGGAGGACCCGTATGTGCTGGTCACCATACCGACGAGTGAGATGGAGACAGGCTCGTCCCAGCGGGAGGCAATAAAGGATGCTCCACACTCAGAAGGCATCAGAACAGCTTGATCACACTTGTCTGCATTATCTGTAACATGAAAGATGATGTTAAACAATATATCACCCTCACCAACCAAAGGTGTTTTACAGAATCAGTGAGTTTTCTAGCTAGATTTAGGAGATCTGATTCCAATTTTCGATCATTCACTGAAATTAGTTTAAAGAAATATAACACTTACCTAAGGTATGCACTTTAATCCTGAGTTTGCATTCTTCAGTATGATTTTGAGTCCCACATCCGAAGGGATCAGTGAGAGACAGCTTGATGCTGGTAGAGGCTCCCTGGTACACGCTCACTGATGTGGTTGATACCTGAAGCAGTTGTTGTATTTGTGGTTGTATCATATACCTATTTGTTACAATTTAGTTATGTGTAGTTAGTAGAGAAAAAGTAATGATCTGCGGTACCATGCATTAAACATTTATCATTTATGATCTGATGTTGAATACAGGAATAAGCGAAAACAACCAAGTTTATATTCTTTAATTTTCACTGTTTCCTTTTGACAGAATGTTTTCTATTTATACTGCAAATATCTGTTTTAGTAGTATTATTATAACTGCATTTTGGATATTCATGAAAATAAAGTAAAAAAGGTTAAACAATGTTCAATTTATTCTAGATTTATATTGCCTCCCAACAATTACCTATAAGCAAGACAAATGTTCTTGAAAACGTCTCTACAAAAAATACACTAATCGATCAGTTTCATTAAGGAATTCCTATTTGATACAAAAATAACTCTATTAAGGCATTGAATTGTTCATATTTCAAGGCTAATTTATAACCATTCAAAATGTTTTACTGTTCATTAAAAATAAAAAATTTGGTCCGATATGAAAAATAGTTGAGATTTATTTTTTGGATTGTATGATATAGATAATCATAGTCTAAGATTGTCACCTGTATTTGATATTTTGGTTTTATCTGATCTAAATATGAACATTCATGATAATTGCTGAACTCTGTAATGGTAATTAACCCCCTTTCTACTCAGTAGCTCATGGCTATTATATTCATCCTTGAAATAATGGTTACGTTTAAAGGGACACTAATCTCAGTCCTGACAGCACTAATCACCCAAGGTAATTAGAGTGCGAGGAACCTTTTTCTAGTTGCGTAACGCGGTCACGTGACACGAACTGGGCACCGCCCGGCAGCTGTAGATCATTTCGTAACCTCGGTGCAAGCGTGATCGCATCCATAAGAAAATATGATTTTCTATCTATCTATCTATCTATCTATCTATCTATCTATCTATATTAGCATTTATATAGCGCAGGTATCCAGTTCACACTGCTCAAATGCGCTTTGGAGGGAAGTTGAATTCACTAAGGGTAGGCGATGTTGAAGAGGTGGGTCTTGAGCATGCTTTTAAAAATGGACAGTTTCTCAATTTCTCTGATATGCAACGGGAGCTCGTCCACAATCGGGCACCAGCAGCTTGGAATGTCCGATCACCGTATTTTTACCCCAATATCATAAGGAATTCTAACTATTATTTAATAAAGCCTTTAGCATAGTCAAAGCCTTGTCGTAACACACACAGCTTTATTCTCAATGGTCAGTTGGGCTACATTTTTATAAAATGATTTATTACAAAGAGGATAAACGTAGAGAATGAAATGTTTTAGTATGTTCAGATGAATAGCATCATAATTGCATTTACGTTCCGTCTATGTACTACTTTTCACTATATATGATAAATACAACGTCTTGGGTTCGAAATAGTATTTTCTTTGTAACGGTAGTAGGTTTACTTCGCAAATGCATGAATGCTTGGCTAAAATTTTCTCATTTTGTCAATCTTATTTTTCGATATATATCATTTTAAATTGTTCATACAGTCTCAATTTAAGCCTTAATGATATGACAACAACGTTTTAATCCCCGTTCTATGTACAGTGCTTTTATCAAACCCTTTCAAATAAAAGAATGGTTTCCATCTTGTATGATTTGTTGAAAATAGTGTACATCGTTTTCAATTCCGTGACCGCATCTGACACGGTAATCAGAAAAAAGTCACAAGTATGCCTAGGGAAAAAAGTCACAATATTTTATGAATGAATGAATGAATGAATGAATGAATGGCTTTATTTTTTCCTCCAGATGTGTGTCCGAAGATCACTACACATTAATACATACAATTTTTACAAAAACAATTTTACAAATAACAAGATATCATAGAAAGGCGGAATAGGAAGATATTGAAATGTTTGGTATTTCAAAAAAGTTGTGTGTTGAAATTAAGTTGACTGATGATAGGCCACATGATACGACTTGTCTTATGATGTCTATGTTAAAAATATTTATCATTTTATGATTTAATAAATATTGAATATCATAGTGGTCCGCAATTTGTATTTTTGAAACCGTGTTATGTATCTTTATCTTGGATATCAGGATTTAATGAATTCCATACTTTTATTGCACCATGTAAAACTACCAAGTATTTGTCCCCTTTCTTCATTTCATTGTCTGAAAGGATGACTTTTCTCTGAGCGTTTAGTGGTTTAAATGTTGATAGCGCTCCGGGATACATCAGTTTGTGATCTAGCAATAATATAACAAAATATGAGCAAAACATATGCCCCTATTATCATATCTGTTACATTTATTAAAAAATAATTATACTGGAACGGTTTTGGAAATAATTTTTTAACTTTTGATCAATCCATTCATTAGCTTATTTTTTTCACGAATAAAATATGATTAAATCATATGACTAGTTTTCCCCCTAAATTTTCTAAAAAGAACATATTATTTCTCACAGTTTAAGTAGATAATGTATTCAATCAGAGAGTGAAATATGATATTAAAGTTTGCTTATTGCCTAAATATGTAATATAGATAAACATATGTTTGTCTCATTATTCAGTGGATTCATGTAACTGAGTGATAAGTAATGGGGTTTACAAAGAAAGCAATTTTCTCATCTACTTATTTTGTATCTATCATATTTCGTTGTTAAATAACATCGTTTTGAGTTTGTATATCAAATTTAACAATAATGCAGAGGAATATATTGATGACAACGTCTTTGTCATTCCAATTTCTAAAATGCCTCTCAAAGAAGTTATAAATTTAACAGCCTGCAGTTACATCTAATACACGTTAAAAAGTGCCTTGAAGACGACGAGGAATCTGCCATTTGAAGTTGTGTATTAAAGAGCCGGATGTACCAGATAACAGGTTTGAGGTGTCAGTTTATTGATGTCCAGTGACTCTAGTCATGTGTCGTAACAGGTCAAATAACTGCCTGGCAATTGCTTGATGGCGCCGTTGTGTCTGGCTTAGTGGACAAGAAATATGTACAACACAATCATCGCTTATTATTGTGTAATTAAATGTTATTTCTGTCTCCGGTACAATGTCTAGTTTAATGAACCAATGGAATTGTAGAACATTAAATCTGACCAATGACAGTTTTAATGAATGAAAGCTCATCGTCAGGAACCACTCCCAAACTGTAAGATTATACATTATGAACATAGATTATCTACATGGATCATCTGAGCAGGTTCGTTATTAGCCCTGCTGGAAGCGCTCGCTAACCTCAAAGTAAGCAGGTTCGTTGTTTTCTTTCACTGAACATGTTTTATATGGAACCGATGTAAATTAACCTGGTAGTATGTTTATTTTACCATTGTTTCATTGAAAGTATTTTTAATCTTTTTTCCCAATTTTGCTTTGGTCTTTGCCTTTGAGTAATAAATCCTAACTCGAAAACTTTACTTTTAGAAATTTATCTTATCTTTATGAAAAATAAGTTTTGAAATTATCCCATAAGATTTCGTCTGACCCAGATCATGTGTTAAAATGTGAATTTGTAAATCTTTCTTTAAAAAGATATTTATTACCGCTGGTTTCAAACCCATAGTGTTAAATATGCCTTTATTCCCTATATTATACCATGATCCGTTGAGCAGAAGAGCGTTTAATTCCAGCGCATTGTAGTCGTATAACCAGTTGAAATTTTCCCCAGCATGCAATTGCAAAACAATAACAAAGTCAAAGAGCCCGTCCCTGTATTTACTCAGGGAATAGACCCCATTTAAGTTGTTCTGCAAGAATGTGATCAGTATTGTTAATTAATGTGAATTTTACTTCCAAAAAGAGCTCTCATTTTTTAATTTCATATCTTTGATTGCTCCAAATCTAAAGATAGAGGAATAGAGAATATAACAGAGATTATTGTTATATCATCATTATCGTTCTTTATATGTTCTCTTTTTACAATTTCAAAACAAATTGAAAACTTTTTTGAAGAGATATTGTGAATATATTTCGAGGATTGGGTAATGAGCTGACAATATGTATTCATTAGATAAAGGGCTATTTTTGAAATTAATTTTGTAACAGTGATATGTCTAAACAGTCAATTTTCTTCCCAATCCTTAAAATTATCAACATTGTGCTTCAAGCCAATACTGTACTTTTGAATTCTCAAATTAGTAAATAATGTTTATACAATGCCTGTTATTGATCCAATCTCGATTGCTTTAGTGTTTTGTCAATATCAATTTTCAAACCTGACATGTTGGAAGTAGTATCACTTGTTTCAATGGTGTAGCAAGTTGCCTAGAACTAGTTTCTAACACCTACCCGAATTCCCACATATTTCATCCTTGAAATCACTGCAGGGGTTGATATATTTCCTTCTTCGTACGTAGCCTCAACAGAACAGGACATCTGGAGAAGAAAGTGGAACATATATGTTAATGTACATGTGTAATATATTAACTGAATAGAGAGGCCTGGGGTTTCGTAAATAGTGTTTATTCAATTGTCAAGATCAAGTGTTGTTTAGAATACTAGGTCCTGATAGTTTCACTCAGTTCAGGACTTTTCTATTTACAATCTACATTTATCTTCCAAAAGAAAGTTTATTGAATGCAATGATGAAATGAATTGACTTATAAATCATTCTTACACATTATACACTTTCCCTTATTCAAATATTATAAAACGATATGCAGTGTTTGTCGTTCAAAAATGCGATTGACGGAAAAGTAAATGAGGTTTTATCTGAATGTTCCACCTGTATTCCGTATGCTCTTATATCTGACTCTGAGGTGTGTTTCTGTCAGGACCTACACACATAATGAAGATGTCACCAAAAGCGGGTTCATTAAAAGCTAGGGCACTTTTGCAGAGTACTGTACTTTAAACATCAAATCAAGTATTTTATTGTTGAATAAAACATGTGAATATGATAGCAAACTTTCGAAGAATGGGAGTTCATCTTAACGATTCACCTTTTTTTTTCAAAAGATGTTAGCCAAAAAACTTGAGTGATGTGTAATGATGTTTCACCTGTATTCCGTATGCTCTTATGTCTGCCTCTCTGAGGTGTGTTTCCGTCAGGACCTGGTTCTCAATCACGCTCCCATTGGACCATTTTTCCGGATCTGAACTCAGAACCAGTTTGTCCTCCACAAACCAGCTGGTGCTGTAGAACACGTCCTCAGAGTGCTGGCTGAAGGTGCACAGGAACACCAACTCGCTGTGGAGCTCGTCAGTGTGGACCAGGCGAGATTCTATCTGAGGCTTCTTCTCTATTATGCAAATCAGTATTGTAGACACTCAAAATGATAGTCAATAATATGTCACAAGATATAATGAACATACCCTTCCCTTCTTTTCAACTTTAAACATTAACAAGTATAATTTATCTTTTTATGATGTTGTTAATCGAAAGTATACCCGGTTGTCCTTCGACCATCTAAATAATTTAAAGAATCTGAAGAGAACAGAGTGTAATATATTTATCTTCTAGAACAAAGTATTAATGTCATCAAAATGGCAAAAAGAAGATAATATTATAGAATAGCATGTAATATGTTAATAAAAAATTAACAGAAATGAGAAAGTTAAAGTCATATTTGCTTCTCACCTTGCTCAGATTTTGAAATCACATACAATCTGGCATCGCTGAAAACCCTTGACGATGGTATTTCAAGCAACTCCGGAGAATCCACTGGTCTACTATATACGCTGAAACCAGATTTGATGATGGAGGGGTAAGATAAGATGCTCAAGGGTATACCAACAACGTTTTGAATCATACAATATTAGGCATATTTTTCAATTTAAATGTAAGGAACAAGACATTAGTCACACCGAGAAATGGAGCTATTGACATTCTAAAACAACTGATATATTCAAATTTGTCATTATGTTCCATAATACAAATAATATAATTGTTTCACCATATTATATTATCAATATCATACACACACTACTTAGTTATGTGTTCAACATTCTGCCCTGAATAATAGTCACATTTTGGGCGCAACTAACCTCAATGCTAATTTCCATACCACTTGCAAATTAGTGATGAACAGGAACTTACCCACCATTGGTTGCTGTCAGGTATAATGTATTGTACAAGAAGAAAACATCAAGAAAATAAATCGTTCCAGAGTATAGTTCTCTCCTATTTGACCCGTCATAAGACACTGACTCGATCCACCCCTCAGATCTATATCCGCACCAGTAGATGACTTCATCTGTGAGCAAGTACACAAAGAAGGATTATTTTACCTGTGGTATAACTAAGGGGACTCGGGCACGTGAAGCAAGGTACCCTACCAGCAAGAGACTGAAAATGATTGTGTTATTCAGTTATACTACAATTGATGTATAAATCAAAATCAGTTTATGATAAACATTCAACTCATAATTATACTCTTTAAGATTTAAATATCAATCATATGGAAACAAGAATTAACAATTAACAATACAAAATATAACAGTAAAGATATACTAGGTTAAGAACCATCCTTTTTCTTTTGAGTCCATCCCAAATAATATCTCTATAAAAATTCGATCATTATGTTAACTGCTTACTCTCAGTGTCGAGTGTCAATCCGTTTGTCCAACCCTTGGTTGAAGCAACTGTCACTCTGTTACTGCCGTCATATCCGGAGGTAAATATTCCGTTACCCTTAGTTCCCCAGAAGATCTTTCTAAAATATATGAAATAATACATTCACAAAACCAATCTTATAATGTGAATGAGCTCTAATGAATACATGGCTTATATCATGACCCAATTAACGTCCAAACTATTACATTTACTTTAAACTCTATTGGTCAGAAATGCACATTAGTTTTATCACATGGCATGACGTCCTGTGTTCATGCCTCCATAAACTTATGGCTGTTTAGATTCCTGCACAACAACCATTGACTCCTTGACTTAAAAGGATAATGTTTTTTAAATAGATTATGTGAACCCGTTTTTCCCTACTAAAAGTCTAATGTCAAGGACCTAACTCGTTTTCCCTCTTCTTCTCCAGTTGCAATGTGTCAGCTTGATAAAACCTTGTGTAAAGACTCTTTATCTGGTGGGAGCTATGTATGATTTATAGGCTTGGTGAACCTGTGATTTCTTAAATGGTTTTTATTGCCCTGCAAGCAATGTCTTTAATCCATCTTGAAAGGTGAAACGATTTATACACTCTCTATCGGTGATTTTGATATTGATTTATAACTTTGATGACCCTGTGGTCTTTTTCATAAAAGTTATAATCATAGAAAGCAGGCCCAAAAGATCTATACATACATGTAGCACGTGTCTCTAATATTCGTTTTATTGTATTTAAGAAGCAGATTAGCTCTTTACATTATGTGTTTTGCAATAAAGTATTGTTTTGCCCTGAGGTATTAAAGTTAAAGCCTTTGGCCTCGTGCTTTAACTATAAAAGTTCAGGGCAAAGCTTTACTTGATTGAAAAACACAAGTGATTGTTAGGGCTCCTGTCTTTCTTAAATAAAGAAATGTAAACATTCGTTTTCACATCATTTTCTCTTGTAAATAGTGAAGATGTAGCTTATTTGTCCTTGTAACAATTTAATAATGCTTGTTATCTTAACATTTAGAGGAAATTAAGCCATTCTATATATTTAAACTTAATCACAAAATACAGGGTTACTATATTTCTTAAATTAATTCAAGTGGCGCCTTAGAAGTTTGCAAAAACAACAATTACATTCAAAATATAACTCCTGTACAAAAATTATATCTTTTAAACTCTTTCATAATTATGATTTCATACTTATTTCAATATTGATTGTTTATTTTCTATTCGCCGCACATTACATTGCACCAACTTGCGTTACTCACCTCTTCTGTTCATCAAGAGCTATAGCAGAAGGGTTATCAATATCTGAGGAATCCAAGATAACCTGAGCATTTCCTCCTGACAGGTCCATGCTGACTATAACATCGTTCCAACGTCCCGTATAGAACAACTTCCTCGAGACACTGTCTATAGCTAGACCATATGGATAGTAGGCTGAAAACAGTAGTCCTTGGTTATCAGTAGGCAACAACAACAAGTTGTAAGGTTCAGTAGGATTCATAACTTCCTCTACTCAATGAAACAACCATTTGATGATTACTACAAGATGCTGTTTTGTTTAAAAAAAATCCAAAACAGGAAACCATATTGTCGCTGAATTTTAATAGTTTCTTTTTGTCGTTATTATTATATACAATATTTCCGAATATCAGTCAAGGTATCCAGTTTGATTTTCACTTTATCCATTGTGACATTTTAAGGCATTTTCCCATCAGACAATAGGGAAAAAACACATAAATGCATGATAAATTGTACCATTTAAAATATGTATATGCACTTTTAATTGTTGTTATTAAAGTTTGATATGTAGACATTTCAAACTTTTGACACGCTAATCATTATTAAATGAATTTTTATTAAGTTCACTAAATTATTTAAAACAGACTTAGCTTAGCAAGTCTAGAGTTCACAATTACACAACTATAATATGAAGAACAAAAAAGCAAAGCTAGGGAAAGTGTTCAATTATTAAGAGAAATATTTCATATATGTAATAATACGTATATGCGGGTTTTATTTCAACATCGAGTAACAGAACAGTTATATTAGAACGTAGAAATAGAAGATGAACAAAAGTTGGATGACAAAATTGAACGCATCTTGTCTGATGGTTTAAAGATCACTTCTTGGGTTTGTTAGCAAACCTATATCAGTAGTTTTATTTACAGGAAAGTCTATTTTTAAGAGATTGTCTCCCTTGGTTAGACATGTGGTCGCGGCTCTCACACAACAACCACAATAAAGACGATTCTGATGTGCCTAATGAACTTCAAATGGATTTTAAAGTGAGATTATCTGTATCAGATGACATTCGTGTGAATATTTTGAAAAATAACTTAACGAAATAGTGGCTTTGAAAAAAAATGTCCACGTGTGAATCGTCTATCACCTGAATGGTCAGAATCGTGCTAAGCATGCATTACTGTACAGGTGTGTTTGATTAATCAATTATGCCTCCAAAACAAAAACCTGAACTTACGGAAATAAATACCGAAATACAAGAAATGCGTAGCATGACCTCGGAAATGGCCACAAAAGAAGACATTAAGCAACATAAAATGTCTGCGGTTAATTAATCAATTCATGAAATTAAGGGACGATTTGAAAGCAGAAATAGTCCATGCGGTACTAGCTGAAATGGGAATAAATGAAGGTAAAAGCGACATTTTATCACTTTAAAAAAATGAATTGCTGCGTAAAGACTTTAAAACCAAACAAACGAAAATTAATAATTTGGAGAAAAGCTTTTCTGAAATAGAAAAACGCGCAAATGAAGCGTACAAACAGAGCAACCAAAATGAACAGTTTTCAAGAAAAAATAACATCAAGGCGTTCAATGTGCCTCAGATTGAGGCGGAAAACTTGGAAACAAAATTCAAAGAACTGATGAAGAATAAGGCTAATTACGATGTCAATTTCGATGACATTGTGGCAATACATCGCATTAATCACGCAAATAAGTAGATTGTTAAGCAAATCTGATCAAATTTGTTTCAGCCGAAGCAAAGCCGAGGGTCATGCATTCGCCTAAGAAAGCAAATACGAGAAGTCTGACTCGAGACTTGCCGATGATGTCATGAAGACTAATGTCTCTCTCATTAACAGACTCAAAAGTCATGATCGTATCGAAAGTGCGTGGTATTTCAACGGACGTGTCTACGGCAGCACCACAGATGGTAATTGCTAAAAGTTCTTCCCAGGTGATGGCATCAGTGCACTTATCAATCGTCCCTAGCATCTAATAATCAGTGAGAGAACAATAACTCTAAACATGTAGCATTTATCATTTGCCAATGGATGATTTAAGGCAGATATATTTGCAAAACATGTGCTTGGTAATTTTGATAAGGAGGGCAGCCATTATTATGTGATATTATATGTTTTTTTTTAATATTTTATGGTAATTTTTAATTTATATGAGGGTATCAATAACTTAAGTAATGCAAGGTCTACTCTCAAGGGCATAGCAATGGCATTTTTTTTATATTTTACCTCTCTTCTCTCTCTCTCTCTCTCTCTCTCTTAATCTCTATCTCTCTGTCTGTCTGTCTGTCTCTGTCTCTCACTCTCTCTTAATCTCTATCTCTCTGTCTGTCTGTCTCTGTCTCTCTCTGTCTCTCCTATACACACTCACGATGTGCTTACCCATCCACACGATTAATTGATGAGTAATTTATGTATCATATCTTTGAATGCTAGGGGTCTACAGTCAGATTCTATTAAGCGTAGAGATGCTTTTGATTTTCTTAAAAGGAGAAAATCTTCTATCCTTTTTCTTCAGGAAACCAATATTACTCCTGAAAATGAACTTCCCTGGGCAGCCGAATGGGGCTATAGATGTTTTATCTCACATGGAACCACTCACAGTGCTGGAACATTGATTTTGATAAAGAATAACTTCGAATATGAACTTCGTTAAATCATATCAGATGATAATGGAAGATTTGTTGTTTTAGATATTACAATAGAAAAAATTATATTTTCGATAACGAATATTAATGGTCCAAATACAGACTCCCCAATCTTTTTCCAAAATCTGTTTTCGGAATTAGAGCAATTGCCCAGGTTGATTATTTGGGGTGGTGATTGGAATGTAGTCCAAGATTATTATCTAAATACATTTGATATATAACACATTAATAATCCAGGGGTTCTCGAGAAAATTAATGAAATTAAAAAACTTAGATTGATTAAAAAACAGCTAGGGTTAGTTGATCCATGGAGAATCTTTAATCAAGACAATCGACAGTTTTCAGTGACAGGCTAATCACACCAAACAAAGTAGGCTCGACTACTTCCTTGTTTCAGAAGAAGTTATGTCCCTTGTTAAGAGCGCTTCAATTGACATTAGCTGTAGATCGGATCATTCTATCATTTCGTTAGAGCTTGCATTAAGTCCAATAGAGCGTGGACCAGGTTATTGGAAGTTTAATGCGTCCCTTCTCTATGATACTGAGTATGTCAACACTGTCAGACAAATGATACGCGACACTATGTCTGAATATAAAATTGTTGGAGATATTGAAAACTTGAAAACTCTTGAACTATCTATAAATGACCAACTATTTTTTGAAATACTTAAAATGAATATAAGAATAAATACAATTAGCTACTCGATACGCCGAAAAAACAATCAGATAAAGAAGAAAAAGTCTTAGAAAGGCAAATATATGAAATGGAAACAAGGATTTCTAGTTTAGATACGGACGAATGATGTGTGCTTAAAAAAAGGAAAAATAATGGGAATCATATTTCGAAATAGGCTAAATTGTACGAAGAAGGAAACTTTTGTTAAACTGAACTGACATTTGATGAATGTGCACATGCGTTGAAAAATATGAAAAACAAAAAAAGGCCAGGCTCAGAAGGTTTACTGCAGAATTTTATGAATTCTTCTGGAAGGATATCGGTATATCTCTGGCGATATACATGTATTTTATATGCATATGAAACTAGAACTCTGTCGGATTTTCAAAGACAAGGTATTATAACATGCATACCAAAAGATTCTCGTGACAAGCGATACTTAAAGAATTGGCGACATATTAGTCTTATAAATGTTGATTATAAAAGTGCATGCTGCCGCAATTGCCTTGCGCCTTAAAGAAGTTCTTCCTGATATATATGTAGGACTCACATCTGTGGCGGGTCACAAATCCATGGCGGATTTCCTAATCCATGGCGAGTTTTATTGTTTGATTGTTTATTGACGTCAAGTGAAGTGACGTCATTGACGGATGACGTCATAATCGCTTACTGTTCGCGTCGCCAGATGAAACGGCTGTTCATTGGGAAGGCAAGATATTTTCCAACAGTAAGAAATGAATTCAGCCGCTATTGCCGTCCGAGATAGCATAATACCAATTGCATTATGTTACTAATTTCTTTATTTTTCTTCATACTGTCTATTTAAGCCTTGGACAAATATCAGCTCTCCTTTGTAGACCTTGAATTCATTGCAACTGTCTTCTGTAGTCTTAAATTCTTTAAATCTTCTTTAGCCCTTGGATTCATACTAAAAGTCTACTTTAGCCCTTGGATTCATATTAAAGGATTTCTTAACGGTTAGGGTTAGGGTTAGCGTTATAGATTCACTGTACAATATGTTCGCCACTTTATCTACAATATACGTTACCGACCCTTGCACTAGACAAACTAACCCTAAAACATTTTCGATACGGATCCAAGGGTTAAAAAAAGATAGTCAACAAATATCTAACTGCTAAAAAAGTCAGTCTAACGAGAATCCAAGCAAGGGCTAATTTCCTAAAGATATTAATTTAGTGGCGAACATATTGTTGTACCGATTCCATTACTTATTGGCCAATTGCAGATTTTGGCCTATAATACAATTAAGTACATATAGGAAAACACATAAATTGAATGTTGGTAACACACTTCTACCCAGCTGAAAATGTCTCAACACAATCAATACAAAATCCGCCACAGCTTTTGCTATAGGTACGGCAATTTTTCAT
The DNA here is from genome assembly GCA_916613615.1 of Steromphala cineraria. Taxonomy (NCBI): domain Eukaryota; kingdom Metazoa; phylum Mollusca; class Gastropoda; order Trochida; family Trochidae; genus Steromphala; species Steromphala cineraria. Next base: position 59,568,655 of record OU744728.1, on the reverse strand, counting down.
GCATTTGAAAATCCGCCATGTATTTGGAAATCCGCCACGGATTTGAGGCCTGCCATGGATTTGAGTCCTACATATATAATTAGCGAAACTCAAACAGGATTTCTGAAAAATGGATTTATTGGAGAAAAACACTCGAATACTTAATGATTTAATGCATTATTGCGAGCACAATGAAATATCTGGCGGCATGGCCTTTTGGCTGCGATTGATTTCGAAAAGCCTTTGACACAGTTGAATGGGACTTTATTGATACAACTTAAGAAGCCTTTAACTTCGGCCCAGTCCTTAGAAATAAAACTTTCTCAAAATGATAGCTGTAGCTCTGTTATCAATTCCGGCACATTTCAAATTTCTTTAACTTAGGATGCGATTGTCGACAAGCAATCCAGTCGCCCCTTACCTTTTAGTTGCGTGTGTGAACTATTAGCGATTGCATTTAGAACAAACCATAAGCTTTAGGGCATAGCAATTAAAGGCATGGGGTATCTCATATTTCAATATGCAGATGATATGAATTTTACTCACGATGGATCAGCACTCACTTATGTGATTGAAATGTTTGCTACTGTCTCTGGCCTTAATCTCAATTGTGACAAAACAATAGCTATAAGGTTTGGCTCCATGAACAATTCTTTGCAACTTTGTCCGCACATACCTCTTCGTTGGTCTAAAGAACCATTCAAGATTCTTGGCATTACATTCTCTATCGACTTAAATGAAATAATTTCGCTAACCTTTGAGCAATAATTTTCAAAAATCAGAAAAATATTATTTTCCTGGTCTAATAGAACATTAACTTTGCAAGGAAGAATTACTGTTATTAAATCTCGGATTATCCACCTTTTTACACATCTTTTTATGGCGCTCCCCAACCAAACTAAAAACTTTTTTAAAAGTTTAAACTCTATTCTTTACAAGTTTATGTGGGGAGGGAAACGTGATAAGATTAAGCGCAATTTGTTGAATATGCAAAGGGGCGGGTGTGAAAATGGTAGATATCTTATCATTCTGTAAATTATATGAAGACAAAATGGACACAGCGCCTATTTGAAAGAAAAGGTTTATGGCAGCACCTAGTATTTGAATGATTATCACAATTTGGAGACATTGATTTGTTTAACTTCCAAAAAGAAAGACTGAAAACATATGCTAGCAAAATCAAAAACTGTACATGTTTTTTAGAAAGATGTAGTGATGTGTTACGTATGTATAAGCAAAAACGATACTGTTACCTTTGACGGTTTTGTATCCATTTCTAAACTCTGTTCCATTTATTGATATGAAATTATTAATCTCGTGGTATAGAAACGGAATGAAACACATTGGGGACATTATCTCTTCAACTGGTGATATAAAAACATTTGTAACACTGTAAAAGGAATTCAAACTTCAACACACATATCAGATTTTTTAAATATATACCTAAACATTACTGAGATCTTATTCAGGCTACAACTAATTTTGACACTGGGGTTATTACAGCATGTACTATTCTAAAACAAATATCTACCTCTGATGACTGCAAGTTTGTGTTCTCCCAACTATGTGCCAACAAAGTTCTTTCCTTAGATAACCTTCAGTCTAAGTGGGAATCAAAGCTTAATATTATCCTATCTGAAAATTATCTTTCTGATTGCTTTGAAATAATAATGGTACAACAATAGAAAACAAGGCAAGAAATTTTCAATTTAAATTTATTCACTATATAATCTCAACAAGATCCTTTCTTTGCAAAATAGATATTTGTCAGGACAATCTATGTACCTTTTGTGGTAGAGAAACTGAAACAATTGAACATTTATTTTATTCATGTGAGAAAATTGAAAATCTCATTACAAAATTAGAGAAGTGGTACCATTCCAAGACAAACACCAGCCTTGACATAAATATTACAAAATTTCTACTTGGGGACCCTAAGGCAAATGTATTGATAAACCACATCTTTATTATCACAAAAGAGTTCATCAATAAAACAAGATTTAACCCTGATGATTTAAGTTGTAATTGCCTAATTCATTTCATAAAATATCACTACAATTTAAAAAAGTGTACAATTTCGGAAGATGACCCCTTTTTCAAAAGAAAATGGTCAAAGCTTTTCAAAAATGACTAAATTACCGTGAGTCTTCTTTCCTTTTTCTGCACCCTATTGTTATCAACTATCAACTTTCATCTGTTTTTCCTTCTCTTTTCTCGTTACAACCTGTTTTCTGGTATTACTCTTGATTGAGTGTACGATCTTTTTGTAATTAGAAAAAAAACAAAAACAAAAACTAGTTACAATAGTATTATCGACCTCTTAAGAATAAGCATCTACCTTAATTAACATTACTTACCTACATCAACCTTTGAATGATGTTGTGGGCAAATGACCCCATGGTAAATTAAAAAAAGAATAAAAGAAAAAAGTCTAATTTTAAAAGGTAACCTAAGTGTCCATAGGGAGGTTTGAACTTGAATTTATGCGCGTCAATCGGAAAACGTTATGTTGGGAACTTAAACGATATATTTCTAGTTTTCGTGTGAATTTGACCTGTGAACTAGCTTCAGAATACCTATGATTTAAATATTTTCACTTAAAACAAGTATTTATCATCTGTCATTTTGGGATGAATATTGGAGATGTTTTGAGTTTATGTAATGGATCGAGGCTTCATGTTCATGTCAATGCAAAACAATATAAGATGAATATGTTGAAGTGGCTCTATAATTACATCTTTCATTGACAGAGATACATAGTTAACTACCCATATCTAATACTATTTAACTCAGGGCCTAATTGATCGTAACATAAATTAAAAAAGTAAGAAAAAGATTCTAACGGTACCCACAAAAACTGCATGCTGATGTAAGGGTATCAAGTTCGGGAAGTAACAAAAGCTGTGTTATTCAAGCAGCTACATTCTTAGCAGTTTGTATAATATAGAGGATATCTGTCTTTTCTTTACTAATACCATGTTTATCTCATAGAGTGAGGAAGAAAGTTTATATTTTCACGAGTGGCGAAACCACGAGTGAATATATTTAACTTGTCTACCTCAGGAGATGAGATAAACATGGTATTTGTCAAGAATTGGCAGATACTCTATTTATAATATGATGAAATCCTTCTAATTACGTCAAAAAAGGCCAATTTCATGTTGAGCGGCGACTTGGAAGAGTCCGTCACCGCGGTAACAGTGTGACGTCATATGAGAATTCATGACGTCATACCATTGTTACATGACGTCAAAGTTTTGAACAATGAACAGTAGAGTGACAATAGAGTAGAGCCGTGCTTTTCCGAGGAAATGAACACTCGTGGCGTTATTGCAAACTATATAAACCTCATTATTAATTGATTTAACGAAGCTGAATGATCTAAAGATTAGATTTTCATTTTAGTATTAACAGAGGAATTTATTTATTAAGTGTGTCAACGAGTATATCAGATATATCACTGTTCGAAAATTCTGCACACTTGGCTGGTAATTCCGTACACAAAAGCTGCCTATTCCGTACACATGTCGAAATATGTGATAATTTTATTAAATATACATAGATTGTTAAAGGTAATTGACCTAAACGAATCTTGAAGATGTATGCAACAATGTTTTTGTTTGAAAATATCTGACGAAACAGCAACTTTGTCTCAAAGACTTTTGTACGATACCATATAGTAAACCAACAGTGCTGATTTATCTCATTTTCGCGATAACTGTAAACATAGAACGTCAGTGATCATGTTTTAACGCCACCTTTACAAAAAGTTTGACTTGATTTGGGCTGCAAACATAACCCCCATATATCACAAGCAGCTGAGACACATCTTTTTGCATCTTTTGACAATCTCAAATCTTTAATTGTAGCGGAACAATTAAATGTGGAATAGGCTCCCAGACTAACGGTTGGTTATTGACCTCTATTTTTTGCGGTTTTTATAAGATATTTTCTATTTTAATCACCATATATGACTTTATACACGAATAGAATCCAAATCAGATGTCATAACTGATTTCTTTTAGTTTTTATGCGAAATGTCTAACGAGGGAAAAGCTTTGAACTATGCATTTTCTTTTTAAATTTCTTAAACAGATACTATCCTGTCATTATTTTTGTTGAAAAGCAAATGTTGTTTTGGGGTTGTTGTTACAGGGGTTTAACGTCGGGGAGACACTATAAGTTGAACTCATGTGCGAATAGTGATCACTTAGAAGATAAATAGTTGCGTTTGTAAAATTTCCGGGATTCATTGTTATTCAACACCTGCACATTTAGTTTAAAACCAACGGCGATATTGTATCGATATTGTAACATGACAGTTATAAGCATTTTAAGAGCGAACTCTATTTTTGCGTAGAAAACTCTGAGTTGAAAGGATCTAACGACTGATCCATTATTGTTATAGGTGTTCGCAGGTATAAAGAAAAGGGTATTCCCAGTGTTATAGACATTTAAATATTGCAAACCAGTTGCACTGGTAACGATGAGATCATATTATTTTCACTGTGAGATTTATGAGAGAGAAAACAGTATATGATTCATAAACCAAAATGAACAAACCCAACTGAACAAATATCTTTTACTCGCCCAGACCATTGTGACGGTGACGCGATCATTATGACGTCATAACCGTTGGCCTTTGTGACGTCGTGCGATGGGAACGGCATTCAAAGGAAAACCGGCCGCATGGCACAAGGCGGCAAATTAGGAGAAACTTAGCCAACTCGGAAAGTTAAGTTATATAAAACTAAAGAAAATAGAAAAGGATTTTTGGCATCTACGGGAGTGCGCAAGTTAGAAAATCACAACGACAATAGTAAAATTTTAATCGGGCACACAACTATTTATCTTCTAACTGATCAATTATATTTGGGAAATTACTGTCTCGCTTATGTCATCTTTTTTTATCATGTCTAGTCTGAAATCAAGAAATATTCAGTAAATATATTGACATATTCTTTTTATCTTACATCATATAGGGCTAGTGACCCTATTATCGTGATAACCCTATTATCGTGGTAAAGTCATTAAAGTCTCCAATGCCTACAAGGAATATTTAGATTTGCAAAGCACATCATAGATGAATAAACTAAATACTTGGGCATCTAAAAAAGTTTTTCTCAAATATTCAGTAATATTTTTTTCACATTTTCAGTGATCTGAAATATTGAGTATCATTTTCATGTATGAAATATTAACTGCAAGTGCAATTAATGAAAGAACGATTCTGTCTTCACGAAATATTGTCCGAGGTTTTTTTATTTTGTATGTGATTAGTTTGATAGAAAACAAAAGGAATGTGTGCAAGGAAATGTATTGATGGTTTCAAAGATGTTGAACGAAGAATTACATTTACTGCGAAAATAAGACACAAACTATAAAATTATAACCTTTTTGCCACATTAAAGTTGGTTATTAAAGAGCTTAAAATAGATTGCAAAATTCTCTTTTCATTTTATAGGTTGAATAAATTTGAAAACAATGATCTCACTTTTCAGGAGCAATGTTACTTTAATGTCATATATCTACTTTATGGCATTTTGTTAAGATAGTGTTCAAATCACCTATCAAAAATAGAGCCATTGGCTCTGTAGCTCATCAGGCTTCATCATCAATTATGCTGTAGAGAGTGGCCAATGTGATTCCCCCTTTGTAGAGGCCACAGGGGCACCAATCATAAAATTAAGTATATGCCACAAGTTTCAGGTTTCTAGGCCTTATACTTCAGGAGAAGAAGATGAAAATAGATTTGAAAGATTATGAATTGTAGCTTTGGTGATCCTGTTGCCCCTAATAAAGGCAACAGGATCACCAAAGCTACAATTCATAATCCTCACTAGTCAAGGAGTCTGTACACAAAGTTTCAGCTTTCTAGGCCTTATCCTTCTGGAAAAGAAGATGAAAATAGGGTTTAAGGGTGTGTCCCCTTTGGCCCTTATTAGGGACCACAGGGCCACCAAAGCTATGTACCGAAAATAGGTTTTTAGGGCGTGGCCCCTGTGGTCCTTATTAGGGGTCACAGGGCCACCAAAGCTACACTTTATTATCTTCACTAGCCAAGGAGTCTGTACACAAAGTTTCAGCTTTCTAGGCCTCATGGTTCTGGAGAAGAAGATGAAAATAGGTTTTTAGGGCGTGGCCCCTGTGGCCCTTATTAGTGGTAACAGGGCTACCAAAGCTACAATTTAAAATCCTCACTAGCTAAGGAGTCTGTACACAAAGTTTCAGCTTTCTAGGCCTTATGGTTCTGGAGAAGAAGTCGAAATTCCACAAAGTTTACGGACGGACGGACGGATGGACGGACGGACGGACGGACGGATGGACGGACGGACGGACGGACGGATGGACGGACGGACGCCGGACACCATGCCATGCCATAAGCAGGCCAGATGAACTAAAAATGGCTGCTCGGTAAAATTGCAACAAGGCGTCTTTTCTATTAGAATTTTTTTGTTACAGCTTTGCAAATATTGTGTTTTATACCCTTATATGAAATCAATTTACATTTAATTTGTAGATAATAAACATACATTGGTATTTTTATCTACAGAGAATAATTTATTAATTATATACTAATTACCTTGATAATAGGGACACTTTGGATAAAATACATCACACAGATAAGATTTTTTATATCTCTGTCCAAAAATATATTTTCCATAGATAGAAGTTTAATTAACATATTTTGGAAGGATATATGTGCAAGGTTTAAAAACAAGAATCAATATTTAGATTGTACTTATTTCGAGGGGAATATACATGTGAAACAATAAGACCCATGATAATAGGGACCACCTTCATATATATAAGTGAAAAATCTTATCAAACATATAATTATTCCAATTATTTATCAAAATTAACTTACATTAATTATTATATTTTTAAATTCGTTTTATTTAGGCCTTTGACATTGTTGTTTCATTTTTAGTAGTTAAAATCAAAGACGTGAATAATAATTTCTTGTTGATTATTAATTATGTGACTAATTAAAATATTTAGGTCTATATATTGGAGTGGCTGTTTTTAAAAACTAGATTAGTGTTTGCGGGACACGGCAAAAACAGAGCAGCCCCGAAACAGAGGTGTAAACAATTACACATATTTATGAGTTCTGAAAAGCTTAACGGGATTAAGTCATATCAAAATTAGTTACACATTGTAATAACACAAATCTCATGACCTTGACCTTTGACTTTCAAGGTTACACAATCAATGAACACTCTTTATTGAGTATAACAATCATCTATTGATTAAAAGTGTTCATAGTTAAAATAAAGCATTTTCGCAAAACCATGCTAAAGTCGTGACCTCGCTGTGACCTTGACCTTGGACAGATTGTAGCGAAAACCTTTTCAAAATTTGTTACTCTTCCAAGGATGATATATACCAAGTAAGAGCTGCATAGCACAAAAACTTTCCAAGTTATCGCGTTTACAAGGAATTTTTTAGTGATTTTATAGACGGGGCTGCTAAAAATAAAATGATTATCATTAATGATAATTTGAAAAGATTCATCTTACCTTATTAATTTGTTACCGTAAAACTGTGGGGCGTGTGATAAGACTTTTGGCTGCTGACTGTCAAGTCGCAGATCTCAACCGCTCTCCCTTCTCATCTCGGACAGCAAGGAAGATATTTCATTTCGCGGTAACATTGTCGAAAGTTTAGGTTTGGTGGCAAGTTCTCACATGCGTTTCGTGATCTTGTTGTTTTCTCTGAGAACTAATGTTTATCTTAATTGACAAGATGCCTTCAAAGGACACCTGTTGAGACCCGGTTCTAGCGATTTGTGTCGCATCAACTTTGCAGTGATCGATGTTTACAAAACAATGTCGTATGTCGTTCTGTTGTCGTAAATAAAATTTACGTAGCAGAATATCGATATTTTAAGGATTTCATTACATTTTTGCGACCATTTCCGCACAGAAAACGCATGTCATCATATTAAAAGGTAAACGATGTAACACTTTGCTAATTTGTATTTGGAAATTGAAGATGACGTTAATTTTTCGTCATTTCTTATGACGTCAGTTTAGACATGCACAGACGTGAGGACTTGTGCCTAGACTATACCCTTTAAAACGGATGATCAAATATCAGACAACTATAATTTAGAAAATGGAACCCCGCAAGGAAGTATCATATCACCAACCTTGTTCAATATGGTTTAAAGGGGCAGTAGCACGTTTTTTGATAATTTTATAATTTGAATTTCTCACTGATAATTGTAAGTGAATGCTAAATGTATTATTTTGACAGTGTTAAAAATCTCATTACACAAGTCAATCATCCATAGTCAGAGGACAAAGAATGAAGATTCACATAAAATCCATTGGCGGCCATTTTTGTGTGAACACCTTTAATTCATTTTTGGTAAGAAAAGGAATCGCATGGCTAAACTTAATGTTATATATTGGAATTATTACTGCTCCATTTAGTTTAAATACATTGTCTTTCAATTGAAATCATTAATTTTCATTTTCCTTACATCACCTTATATTCCCCCTAAAAGCGTGCTACTGCCCCTTTAAACATATTTAGGAAACGAAACTGATAGGATTGGCAAACGGGCAAATCTTTGCTTATGTGAATGCCGCTCCCGACAACATACAAACATAAACATTCAATGAAGATGACAATCACACAACAATGGAAACAGATCAGACATGCATGTACATTTGCAGGCTTACAAACAAAAGTTAAATTAGGAAAAGAACAGTTTCGCAAGGCTTCTAAGGAGGTTGAGATAATTTAGTTAGAAAAATCAGAAAATCTTTTTGAAGAAACTATGAACGGATTTTAAAAGTTCGTTATTTTCTTGATGAGTCGAGCCAGAATTACCGTAGAGGATAGATGGTAGATTATAACCTTTTTGAAAGAAATACATGTTAAGTCTTATTTCGTGGTAAGTGGGACAAATAAGGAAGAAATGGAGCGCATCCTCAAAGTGATGTTCACAGTTGCAGGTAGGGGTATCGGATATATATCTGGCGAACATATCACCGTGCAAGTCACTACAGCCAAGCCTAAGGCGGGAGTGGATTATCTGACAGAATCGTGACCCATGAAATAAATTGAAATGAATCGGTTTGCTATTGCTTTCCTTTAAATTTCTTTTGAATTCTTCAAGAGAGCTAGAATTGACCACATCCAAGGGGAGGGAATTCGAGATATTGACTGTGTCTGGTAAAAACGATTTAGCGTAATTAGCTGTGTTGCATTTTAAGGTTTGTAGATCGGAGTAGTTTCTTAAATTATATCGACTTGCGCGTGACACTCTGTTCGGCATTAGGTTTAATAAATAATCAGGTACTAGTTTATTAACCATCTTATAAAAGACATACAATTTTTGACGATGTCTGCGTTTTTCTAAAGAAGTTATATTAGTTTCTGAATATAGTTTTTCGTGGCTTGTTCCACGAACAGCACCGCAAATAGTTCTTATTGCGTCCAAGTTAAGTTTTTCTAGAAGAATAGACTGCTCTTTTGTACAATTATCCCAGATGTGACATGAATAGTCGAAAACTGGTAAAATAAATGATTTATACATTTTCTGAAGGGTTTTACGTTTAAGGCGATAGGCGCCAAGACTCGCAAAATACAATGTTTATTCCTAATGCAGAAAAGTTACGATCCCAAAACACACTCGCATGATAACCTCTATGTCTCTGATATAGTTGAATACATATTTAAAAACACACTTTTCGAAAACTTTTGCCAGACAAGTTGTCAGAGAAACGGGTCTATAATTGTTACATTCATTCAAATTACCTTTCTTATGAATCGGAATTACTGATGCTATATTCAAAATATTTGGGAAAGTTGACTTTGATAACGAACAATTAAAGAGTTTTGATAACGGATCAGCTATTACTGAAGCACCAAGCTTTAATAAGCGGTTACCGATACCATCATGTCCAGTCGCTTTGGAGGTGTTAACGGAGAGTAGGATATCTTTAACTTCTTTGACAGTAAGTGATATTGAAGATAGAATCTTATCAGTTTTAAGAATTACATCCGGTAAAGTTTTATCGGGGGTTTTAACAGTTGCCTGATCGCAAAAGTAGTTATTCATTATAGTAACGATATCATTCACATCCTCATAAACTGAATCTTGAAATGTGATTGGTGGGAATATTGTGTTGTTGCCGGTTGATTTTAGATAATTTTTAACTAAGCGCCACCAAACTTTGCTACCGTATGATTCATTTATCTTACCATCAACTTTTGAGACGAATTTCCTTTTTGCAGTGCAGCTGATATTACATTATTTCGTAATTAACGAAACTTTTCCCAATCTGATGGTCTGTTATATTTCTTAGCTACTTTGTGTATGCGCGCGGTTTCTTTTTCGAATCGATCTGCGGACATCACCTGTGATCCATAATGGGTCCTTGGGTCTAATAGTTACTGTTTTATTTGGGATATGGCTATTGCATATAACTAAAAAAGATTTTGAAAAAGCTTCTGCTGATTGGTCAATATTATCTGTTGACAAAACAGTTTGCCACTCGAAAGTACTTAGGCTATCTATTAGGTTTGTTTGATTAATCATACTATAATTGTAAATCCTCCTCTTAAAATTACTATTTTAGAGATATCATCCTTTATAGTCACACTTATAAGGACAATGGTCACTACAAATAGGATCAGATACACCCGAACTAAGCACACTATCAGCATTAGATACATAGTAACAAACAATAAATCAATCAAAGTTCTAGAGGTGGGTGTGATCCTAGTTGGTTCAGTAATTAGTTGTGTAAGTCCGTACATTGCCTTTAGACTCTCAATTCTATTATTATTTTCATTTAGAAAATCTACATTAAAGTCTCCCGTTATTATTGTTTGCATTTTTAATGTCATGGCATTACATATTGACTGGTCTAAAAGATCCCAATACGCGTCACTCTTATCCGAACGGTAAAAAATTCCGATTAAGTATTTCTTGTTTTTACGTTTTATTTGTACCCACTGCGCTTCAAGTCCTGATATGAGAAGATGGTCCATATTAATAACGTAGAAGTTATCTTTAACGTATATCGCAACACCCCCACCCCCATCCCGACTGTTCAATATTATGATAGATGATCTATTTCACAAACTACTGAAACAAGTGAACACCTCATATTTCTGACGACGGTGCCCTTTGGGTCAGTAACAAACATCAACATGTAGCTGCAGAAATATTACAAAAAGCCTTAATCAAAGTAAATGAATGGACCCAAAACTGGGGATTTCAATTATTCACAAGCAAAACTGTATATTTTCTCTTTCGACCAAACCCCAGAGACGACGACAGACCACTGATATTAATGAAGAACCAACAAGCCAAGTAAAATATGTCAAATTCTTAGGCATAACATAACAATATCTAACATGGAATCAACATATTGTTGATAATTGTCACCAAGATGCAAAAAAAACCCATCTCAATATATTAGAAATGCTGTCTCACACCAGGTGGGGCAGCAGCAAGGAAATGTTACTCGTACTATATAAATTTCTGATTAAATCCAAACTGCACTATGGAGCAGAAGCTTGGTACGACACTAGTCAAACCAAAATGCAAAAAAACGATAAAAACCATACAAAATCAAGCTTACAGATATATATCACGATGCCTAAGTGACACATCAATGGAACTAGTCAGACACTAGGGGAACTCTCGCTAGAAAAAGAATGGGAAGATAATATTACCAACTATATTGTTAGATCACAAGATAAGCCATGTTAACAAAATAAAGCAAATGATTCTTGGTGCTATATTCATTTATCATTAAGTTATATCTATAATACTGTATTAATGGCTTAATATGTTCAGCAGAATAGTCATGTGTATCTCACAACTTAACCATTTGCGGATCAACAGGTGGTGGGGGGAGTTCAAATATAGAAAATTACTAAATTTTGAGAATTGTAATTATAAGTTGTTAATGTGTGTATAACTTTCCAATCCACTCAATAAGATAATGTTTCTGTGTGCACATATTTTGTACCCAGAGTTTTTCATAGGTTGTAATATTGGTTGTTGGAGCTCACCATCAATACGAACATTGCGTATCCGTCCTTTACAAATCATCCTGCTACATCAGCGAATATGTCTCCGCTAATGCTACAACCTATCCCCTGATATCCTCCTATATTCATGAAATGAATAAATTTATGTTGTTTCATATCATATACATTACAATAAGCAATTTTAAAGGTTATTCTGGAATAATTAATTCGAAAATGCCTTAATAATTATAATACGATCTATTAGGCTTTAGGTCTACTTATTGCATTTAAAAGTAACTCATTTAGTGTTGATAAAGATAATAGAAGATATCCCCATCTAAATGTTTAAATAGTGTAGCATAAATAGAGATTACAAAACTCGTGAGTGTTGAATATCGAAAATATTTCAACGAGATATTTACATTTGAAAATATCTCGTTGAAATATTTTCGATATTCAACACTCACGAGTTGTGTGATCTATTTATTACAAAAGGGAATTTCTATTTCTTTGCAACAACGATCAAACAATGCGCGTAATGATACACTTGTGTGGTACAGGGTCTCTGTGTTCGCAAAAGCAAAAACATAGTCTCGTTTTCCGTTAGCTTCATCTTCATCTCTAATTAAAATCCTACTTTTAAACAATCATTTGTGTACAGTTTATTGACAGAGTTATCCAAAACCAAAATATAAGCAAATACTTTAACAATAAAAAACGACGCTGTTGTCGGTAAAGTACTGAGTAATAGTTAGAACCTATGAAGAGAAATCTTAGTGATTAAGAAGGAGCGTAGCGAGCGAGCCCCTTCTTAATCACTAAGATTTCTCTTCATTGGTTCTAACTGACTTAGAGCTCCACCTACTTTTGATTAGCACTTCCTTTGACGTCATTATCAAGGTCAGTCTACGTCATTCAGCGTTATGTCGTCAGAGAATATGGACGTGTTTGGCCTCGATGAAGAGGGAACGTTCGATTTGTTATTTGAAGATTTTATGGAATCCACAAATATTGAGATTCCCAGTCTCACCCAACTGACATCTATCTCAACCCAAGAGCTTGTCAAAATCGAAAATCATGAAAACGATGGCCGTTTTGTGGCGCCGTTTTCCTCCGCCGACATCAAACAGGAACAAAAAGGCGCAATTCCCAAGAAAACGAGACAGAATAACCAGTGGGCACTAAATACATGGAAAGAGTGGGTACGTTACAGAAATCAGCAAGGTACAACACTTCTAGAATTCGGCTTGATTCCAGAAGATATCTCGATGTTAAATAATTGCGATTTGGACTTTTGCATGCAGCGTTTCATTCTTGTAATTCGGAGGAAAGACAAGTCGCCCTATCCCCCAAACACACTGACTCAGATAGTTTCTGCTCTTCAGAGATATCTCCGACAGGACTGTAACAGAACAGACATTAACTTTTTCAAGGAAGACGACCCAGCATTTACCGATTTTCGGAAAACGTTGGATGCGCACATGAAAACGTTAACGGCAAAAGGCGTCGGCGTGGAGAAGAAACGCTGTGATCCTGTTACTGAAGAAGATGAGCGTAAAATGTGGGAATCTAGTGTTTTTTCTCTGAATTCTGCAGAAGGACTCAGTGACGCAGTATTTTTCTATAATGGAAAAGCTTTCGCATTTCGGGGATATCAAGAACATAAAAACTGTGAAGCTGATCAGTTTGAAGTGAAACAAGATCCCAACGGAAGGAGATACGTGAAATATTTGCCTCGTGTTTCGAAGAATGTGCAGGGCGGTCTAAAACATCGCCGAATCAACATCGAACGTATCATTCATTATGAACAACGTGAAAACCCGAACTGTCTTGTGAAACTTTATGACAAATATTTGTCACTTATTCCGAGGAAAGGACCGATGTACCGGAAACCGCTTGACCAGAAAGATGGCCTCCCGAGGTTCAGCGTTAGTTGTATTCCAAATAACAAGCTCTCTGGGATGTACAAGAAGTTTTATGAGGAAGCGGGAATAAAAACAGATGGAAGAAACATCTCTAACCACTCCGGTCGCGTTACATGCTGCACAACATTGTACAACAGTGGATTCACTGACAAGGCAGTCACGAGTCGCAGTAAACATCGCAGTAACGCCGTGAGAACTTATCAACGCGAACAGTTCGGTATTCTACAAGAAATCAGCAACAAGCTTGGCCCCCCTTGTCCAACTGAGAATTCGACGAATAACAACGACACTGAAACGTGCCAAACGTTCGACACAAAACGTTCTGCCACTGAATTTCCAAGTGTTAAAAACTCTAACGAAAATGCATCTGGAATAGTTATTAACATTCCCGATTGCGTCAACAATATTGTTATTTGTAAAGGGGAGAAAAGGGTAACAATTGACATTTAAAGAAACAAATCTTTAAAAAAAATGTGTTTGGTTCATATAATGTTTACAAAAGGCGTTTTTGTTTTAAACTTGTCCTCTTGAGACAAGCCACGTGGAGCGCTCATGTCAATAAACGTATGAAAAAATTCTTGTCGTTTTTCTTTGACCAATGAAAGTCTTTGTGACAGTCTGTGGGCGTGTCATGAAGAACGTTTAAGCTTTGAGTTCTTAATCATTAAGAGTATATCTGTCCAGGTAAATCCAGTAGTCTGATTGGCTTAGAAAGTAGGTTGAGTTCTAAGGAGAGAGATCGCCGAGCTTGATGACAGTGACGTTGATTTAGAACGGTTCATCCGTTCTTGCTAAACATTTCTAGACGAGTTCGGATAATTCAGTATTTTGCTTGATTCTGTAAAGCGGTGTTAGTAATATAATTGAAACTGCAACTTATCACAATCGTTTCTAAACGTTTCGAACTTTCAATAGCGACAAAGCTCCGTGTTGACAAAACACGTCCGTTGATAAAAGGGAGATAACTCTTTCCAAACTAAATTCAGGCAAGATATTTTTTTAATATAGTGATCAAAATAGCCCAGATCGGAACGCAAATATTGCTTTGATAATTTTGCACATATATTTTTGATGTGATGCAATTTTATTTTGAGGGGAAATACAAAAATGAAAAAAAATATGACGAATTAAAAATTTTAAGCGGCGGGGGTTCGGTTGCACCCGATCAGCTGATTGCAAAGTAGTACGGCATTATGACGTCACTATCGTTGGATAACCTGCTTTGGTTACACAACACTCGTTGAATAACTTTCAACTGGTTACACAACACTTGTTTCAAATAACCAAAATTGTCTCATGAAGATATTCAGAACACGTATGTAATAATTAAAAGTAAAGACAAAATAATCATTTGACATAAAATCATGATGTTCGATAAACATAATCAGATTTTAAAATTGAAATTATGAACCGCAAGCTGAGTGAGCTGATTTCAAGTCAACCTGAAATCAATCAATCCGTTTATTTCTGCACGTTGGCCATATATCCAAGTACAATAAATAAAGAAACAGCAATATTTACAATATATACAACATGCTCTACGCTGAGTCTCTAATAAGAGAGCATGAAATACAAACTAATTCTAGATTAAAGTAAGGGTAATTTGGTAGAAAGTATCGAAAATAATTTTTTGGTATCAGTATGTGAATTATAACTCCTTAAGTTACCATACAAAAAACAGACAAATAAAAAGTGCTTTTCATCTTCTGCAATATTGCAAATTGGACAGAGTCTTTGTTGTTTAGAAAAACATACATATCTACCTCTATTGATTGATAAATTGTTGAGGCCAAGTCTAAAACGTATGAAAGCATTAGAATGTTTAAGATGTAGATTACATTAATACGATTCGGGTTCAAGTAAGGTTTTGAATACACACAATCATAGCATGAGCTCTCATCGAGAGAAGAATGCATGTTTAAACAACTCAATCGCCCTAGTACGGAAATGGTTGATTATGCATTAATGTGACCTACCGTTCCAAAGCCATACCTAAACAACAAGTTACGAATACCTGTTGCCAATGTACTTTTACCAATATTATCAAGATGGACAGTCATGTTGTAGGCTTTTTCTGGGTAGGCGATGTTCAGGCGTATTTATCATTTTACACCAATAATAAATTATGTACAAGGGGAATTTCCCGCATTCACAATACACCATTATACTAGGGGTCCTCATTCCAACAATTATAAACCTTTTACAAGTAAATAATGTAATTTACTGTTATAGTCAGCTTTATATTTTGCACTGAATGTAATAGTGTAGGGTATAATAAATTCATAACATTGTATTAAATTCAATTGTAGGTTTAAGGTGGGGTTATTTCGCAGGATTGTTATTATTTATGTATTAAACAAATATGATTATTTTGCACTGGTAGCAGCAGTGTAGTTTTATCTTATCTCTGTTTATACACTAGTGACAGTAGTGTATATATTTATTTTCAAACATTTAAGTTTTATGTCAACGGTTTTTACACTATGATGTCAGTGGTATTGGGAATATACATTTATAATTCCTTGTATTTTTTCCAAAACGTTTGCGTAGATTCCTGGTTCGGAATTTGAAACATTTAATCATTTTTAATTCTGTATTCAGTTTTTCATGTAAATTGTAGTTTAAATGATTTTCTAACTTCTGGCTTTTTATTTTTACTTGGAATCAGGTGATTGGTACACCTGTAACAGTGTAACATTACTACTCTTCTCTACTGACATTTTGTTACACTGAAGGATAAAATTCATCCAAACCTGACTCCGTGTAGAACAGTTCTCTTCTGCAGACAAAGTTGCCAAGCCCCTTGCGGGATTCGAACCATCTGATCCGAAGCGAACGTGCTAACCACTGCGCTTTCCCACCCACTCCTCGGAAGGGTAACGAATACATTGTTGACTTACCATACATCACACTATTGTCAATCATCACCTCAATCATGTGTCGAACAGAAGAAACGCCAGCTGGCAGTTCATACAAAATTCTCGGCTGCGACGACTAGCATATCAAGTTGATGATATGTCAACTTTTACATTGCGGGACATGTTGACTTTGATCATGTGGTCTTACTAACTTTTAAAAGCTTGTATACTTTTGGAAGCAGATTTCTCTCTACAGGCAATGAAAGAGTAGTTTCATGAAGGAAGATTTACGTTACTATGCATATAAGCTGTGGGGTGTTGACGTGATTTGGAGGACGGACGAACCACAGAAGCCCGGAGAATAAAGTTGCAAGTTCAAATTGTGTTTTCCGAGTATTCTCGGGTATTGACTGATACACAATCTATAACCTATGACTATAGCATGCAGTACTTCAACGTGTTTGTCGCTCAGAGGTCTGATTGTTCAGCGTGGAGGTTGCCTTCAGTAACAGGACATAGCCGTTAGCAGGGCTGACCAATTGAAGCAATCAAGATCGACTAAATGATATTAAAAATGATCATGATCATTGTACAGTTTCCTGAAGTACTGGAGTGGAATACAGATGGGATTGTTTGATACTGAGGTATGGTTTACCGGTGATGATCAGGATGGTTTCAATTTAAGGAAACCGGTGGTTGTTTTTTGGCTTTTTCATGTAAATAAGTGTTGTTTGAGTTTTTGAGTGTTCGTCAGACTTTGCCCTTTCTTTTTATCTGGGCTAGTGTCACATGGGACTTCCTGTTTTGTGTATGTTGTTTTATCTGGTTTGTGGTGGAGGGATAGAGAAACGAAATTTCTATCGTTTGAGCTGGGCGAATTAGAGAGAAATTGATTTCTCTTTAGGAACAAAACAGATAATAGGGGGGGGTAATACTTGTGTAGAGGCAATGTGGGGAGTGTATAAATGTGATGTCAGTGCGCGGGAAGTCCATTCTCGGCTGCGACGACTAGCGACGTAACAAGTTGATATGTCAAATTTTACATTTAGTAGCGTAAATGAGGGCTTTTCTAGGCAAAGTATGTAAAATTGACAGCAGGATAGTCATATTTGCAAGTTTGCGTATTTGAAGTTATAACTATTTGTATTATCATGGGTTATGTAGAAAGAAATGAAGACGTATTTTGAAGTGAAGGTGTACTATAAAGTTAAATTGTAATATAAAGTGAAGGTGTACTATGAAGTGAAATTGTACTATGAAGTGAAGGTGTACTATGAAGTGAAGTTGTAATATGAAGTGAAGGTGTAATATGGTGAATTATTTTATGGCGAAGTGGTGATGTCGTGGCGGCGTGTGATGAAGTGGGTGGTAAATGCTGAAGCGATGGTTTTTGATTAACTGGTGCTTAATGGTGAATGGCGGTTTGTGGTAAGGTGATGTGAATTGATTGTATATGGTGAAGTAGCACAGTATGGTGAAGTGGCTATGTGCTGTGAAGTGATGTTTTGTGAAGTGGTGATGTACTATACAATCTTGGAAGAAAAAATATCTTAAGATTTGTCCTATACCATCCTGGAATATTTCAATATTCCAAGATTGTATAAAAATCTTAAGATATGTACGGCTCTAGCTGCATTTAAGTAGCCTTGTAGGTACTGTTCACATATCATTGGGTATAGGTGTGCATTTAGTAGCATTGCTGTCGGTATAATTACCGTGGTAGCAGCTATGCATTGAAGGGGTGCGTCCTTCGTTAATTACCTGAGTTAATCACTCTTTATGAAGAAGAAGAAGATGAAGAGTATTTTATTAATGTGTCACATGCTGTACATATATATATCACAGTATAAAAAGCTGTTAAGAGCCAGCACCCAGCCATAAGGCTTACGAGACACAAACATACAATTACAATTACAAATTCATTTATGTTAAGGCGTTGTTGCATGTAGCTTTATAGAATGTTCTATCATTTGAGATAATTAATCAGTCGTCATGTGAGTACGGCGTATGGTTATAGCTGTCGGCGCAATCGGACATCGGGATGATTTAGGCTCTCGTTATTTCTAGCTTCACATACATTGTAAGATGTGCGAATCTATTTATAAGCCCTTTTTAATTTTTTGGGAAAATCAACTAATAACATGAAAGGTACTACAATAAACAAATAGTATAAGCCAAGTGTTGTGCGAACTATATGGAGACGTTATGTGAATTGAGCCTCTCTGAAGTTGAAAAGTTTTAGTAATCTTCTTACATCTGACATTACATCTATGATACATTTATATTTGACGTATTTTGAGCATGTGGGTTCGATCGTGTATGATGTATAAACATGTAACAACGATAACCATTACTTTGAATACAGGGGTTATAGAGGGGTGACGTGAATAAAAACATGAATATTATTTATAGTAGAGGGATAATGAATAACTATAAGGGCGATCCCAAGATTGTGAGCGGCTATGTGTGCGTCTTTGAGCCGTTTTTAACAATTTTGAGAGACGATTCTCAGATTGTGAGGGACTTTGTACGCGACTTTAAACTTTATGAATAACTGAAAGGGACGATTCCCAGATTGTAAGCCGGCTTTTTACGCTACTTCGAGTCCAACTGGTCGAATATGAGAGACGATTCTCAGATTGTGAGGGGCTTTGTACGCAACTTTGAGGCTTGATGAATAACTATAAGGGACGATTCCCAGATTGTGAGGGTCTTTGTACGCGACTTTGAGTCCTACTAGTCGACTTTGAGAAACGATTCCTAGATTGTGAGGATTTTTGTACGCGACTTTGAGACTTAATGAATAACTATAAGGGACGGTTCCAAGATTGTGAGGGTCTATATGTGCGTCTTTGAGCCGTTATTAACAATTTTGAGAGACGATTCTCAGACTGGGAGGTGCTTTGGACGCGGCTTTGAGACTTAATGAATAACTTTAAGGGATAATTCCCAGGTTGTGAGGGGATTTGTACGCGACTTTGAGACTTAATGAATAACTATAAGGGCGATCCCAAGATTGTGAGCGGCTATGTGTGCGTCTTTGAGCCGTTTTTAACAATTTTGAGAGACGATTCTCAGATTGTGAGGGACTTTGTACGCGACTTTAAACTTGATGAATAACTGAAAGTGACGATTCCCAGATTGTGAGGGTCTTTGTACGCGACTTTGAGTCCTACTGGTCGACTTTGAGAAACGATTCCTAGATTGTGAGGATTTTTGTACGCAACTTTGAGACTTAATGAATAACTTTAAGGGACGGTTCCAAGATTGTGAGGGTCTATATGTGCGTCTTTGAGCCGTTATTAACAATTTTGAGAGACGATTCTCAGATTGTGAGGGGCTTTGGACGCGGCTTTGAGACTTAATGAATAACTTTAAGGGATAATTCCCAGGCTGTGAGGGGATTTGTACGCGACTTTGAGACTTAATGAATAACTATAAGGGCGATCCCAAGATTGTGAGCGGCTATGTGTAAGTCTTTGAGCCGTTTTTAACAATATTGAGAGACGATCTTCAGATTGTGAGGGACTTTGTACGCGACTTTAAACTTGATGAATAACTGAAAGGGACAATTCCCAGATTGTAAGGGGCTTTTTACGCTACTTCGAGTCCAACTGGTCGAATATGAGAGACGATTCTCAGATTGTGAGGGGCTTTGTACGCAACTTTGAGACTTGATGAATAACTATAAGGGACGATTCCAAGATTGTGAGGGTCTTTGTACGCGACTTTGAGTCCTACTGGTCGACTTTGAGAAACGATTCCTAGATTGTGAGGATTTTTGTACGCGACTTTGAGACTTAATGAATAACTATATGGGACGGTTCCAAGATTGTGAGGGTCTATATGTGCGTCTTTGAGCCGTTATTAACAATTTTGAGAGACGATTCTCAGATTGTGAGGGGCTTTGGACGCTGCTTTGAGACTTAGTGAATAACTTTAAGGGACGATTCCAAGGTTGGGAGGGGAGTTGTACCCGACTTTGAGACTTAATGAATAACGATTCCTAGATTGTGAGGGGTTTTGTGTGCGTTTTGAGTCTTTGTTTACACCTTTAATGGAAGGTTCTAAGATTGTGAGGGGCTTTGTACGCGTCTTTGAATCCCACTGATCGACTTTGAAAGACGATTCCCAGATTGTGAGGGGCTTTGAACGCGACTTAGGGTCTTAATGAACATTTTTAAGGGACGATTCCTAGATTGTGAGGGGCATTTTACGCTACTTTGAGTCCTACTGGTCGACTATGAGAGACGAGTCCAAGATTGAGAGGGGCTTCTTACGCGAATTTTGAGACTTAATGAATAACTGAAAGGGACGATTCCTAGATTGTGAGGGGCTTTTTACGCGACTTTGAGACTTAATGAATAACTATAAGAGGAGATTCTTAGATTGTGAGGGGCTTTGTTTGCGTTTTTGAGTCTTTATGTACATCTTTAATTGACGATTCCAAGCTTGTAGGGGGCTTTGTACGCGATTTAGAGTCCTAATGATCATTTTTAAGGGACGATTCCCAGATTCATGATGGGGGACTTTGTAATCGCCTGTATGACCTATTGAATAACTTGCTTTCATTTCCTGAAACATTTTACATATCATATTTCATAATTTCCATTCAATCATCAAATGTTGTGTATATCAATTGACCAGTAAAGTGGAGCACGGTGGTGTAGTGGTTAGCGTGTCTGCTTCTCACCCCAACGACCCGGGTTCGAATCCCAGTGGAGACACAAAAGATTTGTGACTTGGGTCGAAAGCTGTGTTGTGTCCTTGGGCAAGGCACTTCATCCACATTGCACTAAGTCCACCCAGCTGTAGAATGGGTACCTGGTTATACGGGTGTACTGTCCGAAATGGACTCTCAGCGCAGGCAAGCAGCTTTGAAAAAGTACAATCCGTCAGGGTAATAATGCCGTCGGTGAGCAACTTACAAAGATGGATACTTGACGTTAAACTTATCATTATTATTATTATTATTAAATGTTAAAACTTTTACCTAGGATCCACATCGTCGCCAAATATGAGTTATTGTAGTGATGTTAATCAGTCCTTTGTTCTGTCAACTAGAAGTGCTAAATCAATATGAACCGTAACATACTCAAAATGAACAAATATGTATGTTTTAGTTTATATGTGTAATCTAATGATGGTGAATATGTTATGGTCTATTGATGAGATATAACAATGTTGTGACATTTTAACTGTTACATTTCATTTTGATCTTTAATACAAAAAAAAATGATACGAATAAGCATGAATACATTCATGATAGAAATATTGTTTGCGTATAATTTACTTAAAAACGTTATATGGTGTTACTGTTAAAATATAAAATAGAATAATATATAAAATAGAATCGCATTCCTATATATGCCTAGTTAAAGCTAAACTTAGAGATAGCTTTTTCAAAATTATTATGAAATAGTTGTATCTATCAAGACTAATTAATACCGTGTCATGTTATAACGTTCGACCAGCCGCCTGAAGGTCTTGCAGATGGTTATCACAACAACGTGTCACTGTGTCGCGCCCCTGTCTGAATTGAGCTGCAATCTCGCAAAATCACACCAACTTCCTCCTTATAATTGAATGTATATTCATTTCAAATACATTTGGTGGCTGATTTAGCCTCATTGGGGATTGATTAAACGTTAAGGAATAATCAAGCATTTGCCACAGAGATCAAAATATAACACATAATTGAAAGATTACGACAAAGTTTAAAAATAAGTTTCTCAGAAATGATATAGTCAAATGTGAAGTCTTTGAGCAAAGACATGTATTGTAGACACATGCCACTGCTCTTTTGAACTGGTCTTTCTTCATTCCGCCAAAAATCAAGGTTCTTGAGCAGAACTTAAATTAAAATCCTAAAGAATATGAATTTCAAGTCTATCTAGACTGATAATCAGTAAATGTCAAAGACGGTAAACAGAGTACAGTATTCCCAAGAAACTGCACTGGAAATTGTTTAGTACCAACAATTAATGTGTGCCTTAAAAGGTATTTACTTAGGTCAACAAATTCTAAACACTAAAACAGTAATATAGATGGGCGTTGATAATAGAAATAAGGTTCAATGTTAACTATCCTATCTATCAGACAATACATTTTTGATCATTGATTTCAATATTATAAAATCTTTCTTTAAAAAGACACACACAGCCCTTCACAATCCCGGGATTTTACCCCTATTTTTAAATGTACTTGTTCTAAAAATATGCACACATTCCTTCACAACCTGACAATCACCGAATACATAAAAAATAGCTCATAGTCCCTCTAAATGAATGAACAACACCTCTCCGTCAGTTGGACATCAAGACCAGCTAGGAGCTCCTCACAATATAGGAATTTACCCCTATATTGATTGAACTGAAGATAGACCTCACAATCTGTAGATTGTTTAAACAATCTAGGAATGTTTTAATATTCTTAGATTGTGATATACCCCAGATGGTTAGTAACAGATACACTATAATATAGGTACACTCTGAACAAGAAAAGCCTTTTAAAAGGCTAGCTTTGGGGCACCCGGTTATGTATCACTATATAGAACCAGGAGATTTAGGTTAGGGGGGCGAGACAGGGACTTTTACTTGAATAAATTGTTCCAACCGGAGTCGCATATTCTTTGCTCTTTGTTTTGATAGTTATCAGTACACTATGTAAATTAAAACATCTCGTTCGTTCCGCTTAAATTCCAACAATGATAGATACGTCTCCTAACTCAATTATGATATAATTTTTTAAACATTAATACGGTAATTCAAATTTCTGTTGCTTTAAGAGATAGCTGACGGTGAGTTTAATACAAGAGCCAGTGATTAATTAGAAGATAAATAGTTGCGCTAGTAAACTTTCCGGGATCAATTGTTTTCCAGTACCCGCAAATATAAAACCCGACGATTTTCCCATTGACTTTCAGAATAATTACATGTTGCAAGAGTAATTTTCCTTAATAGAGTGTTGATCGAATTACCGCCGAAAGGTGCTGATAAATTTAGAAATGATCTCAGCTACAAGTTCATAATTTTCATTATGTTATAGGATGACATTTAAGAATATTTTATTATACTTTAGGCCCTATATGTCGATACTTTCTTCGAGAGACACCCTTAAACGTAAATAAATCATTCATAACGTTATGTTTTGAAACATGAAATTTGAAAATGGCCTGTTCAGTACCATTTTTTTCGTGAGGCGATGAAAGCATTGACTGAACGATCAGTCATTGACAAGACGGGACATTCAGCGCTCGCGTTATAGTAAACAATTGGAGGAGCCGAATTCCTAGTTGATACAAAAATGAAATGTCGTTTCCGAATGTGGAATGCAAAAAAATACACCGAATAACTACAAAACAGCTCACATGCATATGAAAAATTGATATTTATTACGGGTGTAAACGCTCATCCATATATTGTTGAAAATATACGATATATTTTACATCATAACATTATTATAATGATCAGTTTCCAAATTAAAGCTTGCCAATTATTTCGTACCACCCACATGGTCACGTGGGTATAAATTTGCTACAGCTCTGTCCATTGATGATTCGAAATACCAGGATATGCTTAAAACAGATATCATTGGCTGAAACTTCTCTTTGAAGTATCCAAGAGTAATATAGAGAGAACCTCCTGCCATTAGTTTTCAATATCAAATGTGACATAACTTTGGGGTCTCTGGACCCCAAAGCAATAACATACGAACTAGTGAATGTAATTTCTGTAGCAAAAATTAATGCAGGCCAAACAACATTGTTCCAATATCCACTCAGTCGAGCAGAAATATAAAAACATTTCTGCTTTCATGTTTGCAATGGTTGAATGTAAAATGGCAATTATTGATTACTGTTTAAAAACGTCGGTAAAGTTATTTTTGAAAACCACGCATTTAAGGTTTTGATTCTATTCACGTGAATCTCAATTAATTAAGCATATCCGGTTAACCAAGAAAGAAGATATACATCTACTACTGCAATCAATCAGTTTCGTTGTTTTAACACGTATTCGAAGTGACTAATCAGGGCAATTATGTCACCTTGCTGATTACGACAATCGCTGTTGCTTCCTGTCGGCCAGACTGACATCTCACATTGATCCCTTTTCCTGTCTCCATTTAAATATACACTGTTTTGATAAGTCTTATCTGTTTCTATTATTTTATAATTGATATAACCCCCTTCCCCACCACTCTATTTTTTTTACCACTTTAGAACTTTCATTAACTTTATTTTGGGGTCTATGGCCTATTCTAAATGTTATGCCCCATATATTGGAAATAACCAAGGCATAGGCCCCACGTCGACGACATTACCGAATTGAGGAAGAATACGTTAAACTCAAATCCAGCAACAATCTTATCTTACAATATGATATTACCTCTTCAAAAAACACGCTTATGTCATAAAATATCTACAAAAATGTTGATACAAGGCTCAGTTCTATTTATATTATTACTGTCCCTTAACTTTGGAAAATGACAACTCTTTGTATTATCAGCATGAAAAAAACATTCATTATGAAAACAACGCATTTTGTTAAAAAGTACTTATAAGAAAATGGCTTATTAATCGAGGAGTATATAGCCTATAGTTGCCGTGATGATACCGCCGTGACTAGTCCAACCAATAAAACATGTTATTAAATTACCAACTAGTTACAAACTTGTAAATATTAGACAAAATGAAAAGACATTATTTTAAACAGAACTTCATAATTTGAGTGATGAAAAATTGAGAGGGCTATTTAATATTGTAATATATGGCGTGCATTTCACCTAAATGATCTAATCTTGTAATATCAAGAACATATACGATATACTTATATACTATGTGAAACTCTATTTAACATAAAAAAAACATATATGTTGGAAGAAGTTTATAAGATAATATAGATATTAAAGATAAAGTTTAGTCTTATATTCAATCTTGGAATATCCAGCGTGACATTCCTGTGAGTGATATCGCCTTGTAATATCAATTACATACGATTTATATATTTATCCTCTAAAAGTCTACTTCACATGAAAAAGACATTAATAATCCATGAAGTTGATCATGTAAATGTGTAGTTGTGAGAATGGCACAAATCAAGAAATGGCTATTAAATCTTGGAATATCTGGCCTGAATTTCCTGTGAGTGATATCGCCTTGTAATATCATTAACATATACGATTTCTATAAATACTCTGAAAGTCTACTTCACATGAAAAGACATTGATGATAACCGAAGTTCTTAAAGAAAACTTGGTAGTTGTGAGAAGGGCACAAATCAAGAAATGGCTATTCAATCTTGGAATATCGAGCGTAAAGATCTCGTGAGTGATATCATCTTGTTATATCATTAACATATACGATTTATATAAATACTCTGAAAGTTTACTTCACATGAAAAGACATTGATGATAACCGAAGTTCTTAAAGAAAACTTGGTAGTTGTGAGAAGGGCACAAATCAAGAAATGGCTATTCAATCTTGGAATATCGAGCGTAAAGATCTCGTGAGTGATATCATCTTGTTATATCATTAACATATACGATTTATATAAATACTCTGAAAGTTTACTTCACATGAAAAGACATTGATGATAACCGAAGTTCTTAAAGAAAACTTGGTAGTTGTGAGAAGGACACAAATCAAGAAATGGCTATTCAATCTTGGAATATCGAGCGTAAAGATCTCGTGAGTGATATCATCTTGTTATATCATTAACATATACGATTTATATAAATACTCTGAAAGTCTACTTCACATGAAAAGACATTGATGATAACCGAAGTTCTTAAAGAAAACTTGGTAGTTGTGAAAGGGCACAAATCAAGAAATGGCTATTCAATCTTGGAATATCGAGCATGACATTCCTGTGAGTGATATCATCTTGTTATATCATTAACATATACGATTTATATTTATACTCTAAAAGTCTACTTCACATGAAAAAGACATAAATAATCCATGAAGTTGATCATAAAATGTGTAGTTGTGAGAAGGGCACATATCAAGAAATGGCTATTCAATCTTGGAATATCTAGCGTGACATTTCTGTGAGTGATATCATCTCGTAAGATCATTAACATATACGATTTCTATAAATACTCTGAAAGTCTACTTCACATGAAAAGACGTTGATGATAACCGAAGTTCTTAAAGAAAACTTGGTAGTTGTGAGAAGGGCACAAATCAAGAAATGGCTATTCAATCTTGGAATATCGAGCGTAAAGATCCTGTGATCATGTAAAATTGGTAGTTATGAGAAAGACATTCTTGGAAGATATAGCGTTAATTTTCCTTGAACGGTCTATAGTTTTATTTGATTTACATATACTATTAATTGACATAATTTGAAACTCGGAAAAATATATGTAAAAAAATATAGGATTTTTAAACAAAATTTATAATTAAATGAAACAGTTCGGGAATTGGTTATTCAATCTTGGAATATCTAGTGTTTATTTCCCGTGATTGATCTAATTTTGTAAATTGAAATGTAAGATTTATTAAAAACATAATAACTCTACTCCACATTCGAGATACGTGAATGATCAACAAAGTTTATTATGAAAATAAGAATGATACGAAAAGCACATTTCATCTTCAATCATTGATTAACATGCATAAATTACCGATCATTTATGAAAACGATTTCTACATAATCTTAAACTTTAATCTACATGCACAAATATTTTTTACTTTATTTTACTTATACATTTAAGCAATTTAACATACTTTAAAATCCGACAACACAAAACAACAACATTCAGATTAAATCAAGACCATAATGTAAAGAATTCAAAGTTGTGAAGAGAACTGATTAAGAACTGGTCATTCAATCTTGGAATATCTATCTTACATCTGCCGTGAGTGGCCTTATCTTATCTTTTACCTTATCTAACTCATCCATATAAGCATTTCCCCAGAGTCTGAACATAGGACAACATTGATGATCACTTAAGATCATAATTTAAAGAATAACTTGTGACAAAGGCTGAAAAAGAACTGGCCATTCAATCCTGGAATATATAGCTTACATCTGGTGTGAGCGTTCTAATGTTAATGGTCTTACGGATATCCATCACTTAAGATACTCTGTAACTCTTGCTAAAAAGCAGTTCATGATATAAAGAATAAAATTTGTAAATAAAAGGAATTCAAGACCAATGGCCATTCAAACTTGGAATATCTAGCGTATGTCTGCCATGAGTGGTCGTATCATCAATAATCATTACACATACGCTCGTTACATACCCTTGCACTCCATGTCATATTTAAGTCCTTTTTGTCAATAAGGTTATTTTCTTCATCAAAGTCACTGTTTCAAATAAAGTCATTTTCTGAAATTTATTTTTTAAACAAAATCATTTTCTTTATCATAGTTTTTGCCCCCAATAAAGTCATTTCGTTTTCGGAATTAATTTTTCAAATTAAAGTCATTTTTTAAAAAGGTTTTCCCCAAATTAAGACAATTTTCTTTATCAAAGTTATTTTTTTACAAATGATTCATTTTCCCAATTTTATTCATCAAAGGCAGTTTTTCCGATTATTTTTCATCATGTCTAACTTTTATCAAAAACAATCTTTTCAATTGAATTAAGAGTAAGTATTAAATTTCACAGACAAATGAAATCATTTATATAGATATCCCAAGATCGTAACGATAATATCTTAAGATATTCACATATTCCAAGATTGAACAGGAGGTTTTAGATTTCGTCATATCTTGAGATTTCCGTTCATATCTTAAGATTTTTTATACGATCTTGGAATATTGAAATATTCCAAGATGGTATAGGTCATATCTTAAGATATTTTTTCTTCCAAGATTGTATAGCACAGTGATACATGGTGAAGTGGTGATACATGGTGAAGTGGTGGTACATTGTGTAGTGGTGATATATGGTGAAGTGGTGGTACATGGTGAAGTGGTGGTATATGGTGAAGTGGTGGTATATGGTGAAGTGATGATATACTGTGAGGTGATTTTGTTTTGAAGTTGTGGTTTATGGTGATGGTTTTATGAACTGAGAAGTGATGATGTATTTTGAAGTAGGGCGTATGGTAAAGTGGCACTGTATGGTATAGTTGAAAGTTCATGCTAAAACGGTGGATTATTGTAAACTGGTGGTGTATAGCTTTGTGTTTGTTGACTTTGGGTTGTATGTTGCAGTGGTGATGTATATTCATTACATATCAAGGTGCAGTAATTGGAATATACCATGTTGGTAAAAGGATGTTACAGTAGTATCTGCTGGATGTTGTCTCGCTTGAAGTGAAGACGGTTTTCAATTTGACAACTTATACATTGCCATGGTTATTGTGACAATGATTGATGTCAAAAGGACAAATGTTTGTACTCAAATTGACAACGAATGATATCAAATTAACGAGCGTTGTCAATGTGACATACTTTTAAGACTATGATGTTGATCTCTTTTATCTTTTTTTTCCTTACTTACAGCGCAACTTCCGGATGACTAATTTATCCAAGAAAAACTGTACATTTATGGTCACGTTTTCATAATATCGTTCATTAAATGAATATACGTGAGGTCGTTAAAATTTTTAAACTATTCATAAACGTGATTAATTTCGATTTGAAAAATGAGGATAAGCTGACTGCCTAGATTTTACTCAAGAGTGACGTAGCCGCCATTACAAACGTAAACAACACCACGTTTTATTTCAGTGATCATGTTCTTGTTGATATTGGCCCATCTAACAAAGTTTTAGTGATAACATTTAAATATCTGCTGTATGAAAGGATATTTTCTATATGGAGGAAAAGCTATATGATTATTTTGGCACATTTTATGGAAACGATTATCCTATATATTGACAATATTATACTCGGAAACCTGTGCTCTTCACTGTTCTTTTACCTTATTCGTTTTAAAATTCCATTTGCATGTGTGGAAATTTTTCAATACTTAGCCGTCCTTCGAAGAAGTCTCAGTATTAGCAGTATGTTGCCTTTGGTTCATTTGCGCCGCATGCATTTATTGATAAACGGCATATATAGCCCAAATTACATCAGTGTACGACAATATACGTTGTATATATGCTTATCGAATTTAAATTTTGTTGTCTGTGTCCAATTTCAAAATAATGATCTGGCATCACTCACTTAAATTAACATTTACTTTTTAGTAACTTTGAAGCCAATGCAAATTGAAGGAAGTAATCTTTTTCATTTCAATTTTCATGAACACATATATTAATGTCTTTGGAAGAGAATGTTGCACCTTTCAAGAATAGTTTTATGTGAAACATAAAATGGAAATATTCATTTGGAAATAAATGTGACTAAACTAAATTTATATTTATCCAGTGATTTGTTTTCTTGGTCAATGATAATTTAAATGTTTTATTAATGTTAATATGAATATTTTCATGATTAACAAATATGAGGCATTTGTATATGAGGTATAGAATTAAATCTAAAAACCCCTTCTTGGAATAACATACAAAAATGTTTCATGTGTTTCAAAATGTTTCCATATGTAAATTATTCTTTTTATTTCAATGAACAGCACATTTATTTTCTTTATTTCTAACAATAAAAATGTCATATTTTCTTGTACAGTCATTCAAAGTAATAACGACAGGTATAAATATTTGTCACTTTCTTTGTAGTTTGAATGTAAATGTACATGTACCTCAAAAAGAAATAAAATAATTAAAAACGGAAATATTTGGAGTGGGTTTTCTGGAAAACATTAATTCATTTTTGTACTCTGATGTCTAAAAAAATATTATGGGGCAGTAAAATGTTTTTAGGGGGAATATAAGGTGTTGTCAGGAAAATGAAAATAATTGGTTCCATTTGGAAGACAATTTATTTAAACTAAATGAAGCAGTACTAATTCAAACATATAATATAAAGTTTAGCCATGCGATTTCT
Organism: Steromphala cineraria; assembly: GCA_916613615.1. Classification (NCBI taxonomy): domain Eukaryota; kingdom Metazoa; phylum Mollusca; class Gastropoda; order Trochida; family Trochidae; genus Steromphala; species Steromphala cineraria. The sequence continues at coordinate 59,537,986 of OU744728.1, read as the reverse complement.
TTTTCATACACAAAATGAATTAAAGGTTTTCACACAAAATGGCCGCCAATGGTTTTTGTGTTAATCTTTATACTTTGTCCTCTGACCATGGATGATTGATTTGTGTTATGATATTTTTGACACTATCAAAATGATACATTCGGCATTAACCTACAATTTTCAGTGAAAAATTTGAAATGTAAAATTTTCAAAAAACGTGCTACTGCCCCTTTAAACATATTAATTTGATATAAAAAAATAACGTCATTTCATCAGTCAATTTATCTTATTTGTGTGAAATTCAGAAACATTTAGTTCATTAACAATAACATGTTTTACCCAGATGTCTGAAACAATTATCCCTTCCAGTAATATCTTCGTTATGTCATGTATAAATTCAGAATTCAGAATGATTTTTAATATTATTTTTACAGGTAATGCCCAATAGAGTCCATAATTAGAAAAACACCAAATATGATCAAATGGAAACAAAAAGAATGTTTGATAATTATTATTATTATTTTTTTTATTATGAATAACTAGAAAAAGACTTCCCATATCGTAACATGATCGGTTTTATAATGCGTATATTTAATGAAATTGTAAAATTATTAAAGGATGATAATTAGAAAAACACCATATATTATAAAATGGAAACAAAAAGAATGTGAATGCTATGTGCATATCCTCAGAAAATGAGTTATAAAAAGGCGCCAACATCTGAAAATATTTATTGTTAATTATTTCTCTCCATAAACATTTTGTGTCACTGATGGGACTTGAGGAAAAAACATCGTAATCAAAACTTTGTGCGGAGGAATTTAGTTCCCAGCTTACAGCAAAATAGCATCATTTTAACACATACAAACATTGAAGAAATATTGTCAATTTCCAAACTTTCAAATACAGTTTTTTTGATTATTTGTTTGATAATTATTGTTATTTTTGTTTTTTTTATGAATTACTAGATAAAGACTTCCCATATCGTAACATGATCGGTTTTATGATGCGTATGTTTAATGAAATTGTAAAATTATTGAAGGATATTCTTGACGATTTCACGTCAAACTGTTGTGACATTACAATACATTTATTACATAATATTTTGATAACTTTCCTTTATTTGTACGTATTATGTAAAGAAGCTAAACATTTATTAAAATTTGGTATTTCCTGTAGGTGTGCTGTGGAAGTAAACTTTCAAACCCGGACCTTTGTATCGTGCTGTATTTTGCCAAATCAAACTACAAAAAGAGAGAAACAAATGACGAAATTTCAATAATAAACAAAGCCACATACATTAGATATTTTTATCTTAAAAAAACCCCGATGTTTTCCTTGATGTATTTGAACTGTAAGTCGCATTAATATTGTTTCGCTGTACGATTCCATTGAAGGGATCCACTTGATGTTTTTCCTTTTAGATATTGCTTCAGAAAGTTATTTACAGTTATCTTGTAAGATTTTACATTGTAGAGTGGTATGGCCGCTACAACCCTCGGTGTTTATTTGTCTGTCAGTGCTAATAATACGACAGACGCCATTTTGCAGGCCGTGTATTCCACAGTTGACGTCACACATTCCATCGGCAACAATCAAGATTTTCCCGGTCCTCTCCGATAAACAAAATGGCCGACACGTCAAAAAGCGACGTAAAGTACAGTTTTTCGCCTTCTTTTAAGATTTTCATGAAGTATACTTTATTGTGATGACAAAAAGCTGCATAGAATTGATCTCTTATAACTTATTAATGTGAATTCCACGTCTGTTTAATGTACATGCTAAGCATTGTGAAGATAAATGAACGAAGTTGGAGCAAACACCCGGGAGTTGCGCTTCAAGGACACATTACAAGCATATATAAGTATTGCAGCTACTGTTAATAACGAAAGACTAAATAATGGATGAAAACAACCACTTTTATCCATGACATCCATTATCATAATTGGACATAGAATGCTACTGCTTGTTTTCACAGCGTTATTTCAAACACATATTTGTGTCTGTCAGCAAATATACGTTCGTTTGCCAATTCATTACAGAACAAAATTGCGGCTGATAAAAAGATGCATGTTCATTCTTTAGCCTTTAGACAGTGTATAGATACAATTCTAAATTCAGACGACTAAATATTCGTTGCTATTTTCATCCTTACAAATATCCACATAATCAAGTTGACAACTTGCACTGTCAAATTGACAACCGTCATTGTCAACTTGACAACGTTTTAGAATTACCTCCCTTCAGCCACATTATTTTGGAGTTATTTCCCATGTTTTACAAAGTCTTTGATCCATGCATCATTCTTTCAACTTTGTGTATACAAATATGAAAGGGAAGTTATTAGATAATGGTTTTTAAAATATTAGTCGTATAAGCTACCAGGCCATGTACAATAAAACTTGTTTTACAGCATTATAAGTAATTTTTTAATCAATGTTTATTCATATTTCAGATACTGAACTCCATCTACCAATTTGATGGAAGTTGCGTTGTGGTGACTTCATCTATAAAGTCATATTATGGTGAGTACTTATATGTGATATAATTCAGAAATTATATTTATCATATAATGGAGGGTGTTATCGATCGATAAAGCTATCGGATAAACTTGGTATCCGATTTGCTCAAAATCTGATAAAGATGCAAATTAGGTCAAAACTCGAACTATTTTCTCAAAACTCTTAAAAAAGTCCTAAACCGGTCACTAACCATTGATAACATCGTCTCGAGTTTTCAGGTTTTGTGTTTTTTTTATCGAATAAAATATTGGACAAAAGCCGTCAGGGTAAACTTATCACGCATTCGTATTTTATAAATCACAGCTTGGTTATCCAAGCATTTCAAGTTGTTTTCATCGTTCGTTTATCAGATATAACGATATGCAGTTAACAATATTGACTATCGAAAAATATGTGCTTCAATTTTCGTGAATAACATAGACCAAGATCGCTTTGATCCTGTCCGTTAATAATCTCTATGTATGGTAAATTAATCGTCTGAATTGCAAGTTTTGCCTTAACCCAAGCATAAAACATACTGAGATATTGCTTTGCACAAAGGATAACCAACAAAACAGAGACGATATATCTGAAACAGAGTACAGTAATGAAGTTACCTGGCAGTCACATTTGCAATATCTCCACAACGCATAGAACCAACTCAGTTGTGACTTGATGTTACTGTTGATTAATCATAACTGACTCCCTCGGTTGAACACTAACTTCTTAAAAAACGACTGACATGTTTATCGGATGTCAAATAATGTTGCAGTAACCTTTTCATGAATGCATAGTTGTGTTTAGCTTGTCTTCCTTCTGTGAATAAATAGTTATCACTTCATTAATGTATATCTTGTTATACTTCCAAATAAATTATAATAATTATTAGAGCGATTAAAACTAGAAGAAAGCTGTTGCAAATGAAATAAAGTATACAAATATATGCCCTTTTGTGGCAATGAACCTAAAAACATACGGCATGTTAAATATACATGAAATTTGGACCAAGGTTTAACCCTTTATAACATTTTGATAATATCTCTGATCTTGATATTTATTTTGCAACAGCCCGGTCAGCCTATAACTACCATACATTATTCTTTTACCTAAAAATATATCATATTGCCGGTATCAAACAGAATGAATTATCAATTTACAGTTTTGTAAATATACAATTAGGTAGAAAACATTATTGCACGTAAAAATACTGCTTTGCTTCTTATTGTGTTCTGGTTATATCCAGTGTACCTATGTAATACATATTTTATGGGCGCTTCATCATATAAACTGTTCAAATATTATATAACCATGCTGTAATACTTGAATGTTCCCAAATGTATATTTACTGAATCGAAATGAATAAATATTTTTATAAAATAATTGGATAAACAGAAATAGCTCGGGAAACAATCTCCCCTCTCAACAAGCTGATAAATACCTACCAACATAACAAAGATAACCAAAGATAGCCTGGTTGGGTCATCTGGCTTATCTTATGCACTTGTCATACCACACCAGCGAAGACAGTGACCATACATTTGTAATACACACTGTTGACCACAAAAACAAACTACCATACTTTATACATAGACATTAACCAGGTTGAGGTTATCACGAGATAAGTAATAACCTACCACTTCAAATCCCAACACCAACGTTACATGCTAACTGGTCAAAAGCTTGTTCTATTGTGGCATACATACTGGAACACTCATGTCACTTCTTTGAGAAAATCAATAATGCCAAATGTCAACCTGTACATTAAAATTTAAACCCAAATCAAATGTGATTATTCCATAGATTTATTACCCATATGGTTGAAAATAAGTAGTGACATTAGTAGCTTCAGTACACATATCACTGTTGCCTAGCAATGATTGTTGTAACACCGTTCCCAAATTTATTCGCCTGTGATGTCATAACACCATTGTTCGTGACGTCACTGTAGCCGGCCGTCACAAGGTAAGCGGCAAGTTTGTTGGATATTTCTAAGATGTTAAAATGGAATAAAATCGGCAATAAAAAAATTATTACCCTCGGAAGTGTGTCATATGAATTTTACGAAACTTAGCAATTTGCGTAAAACCCTCGCTCTCGCTTGGCCAGTACAAAAATTCAAACTAGTTTAGTAAAGGTCATATGACACACTTTTTCGGGTAATAATCTCCATATATGTCGCAGCTTAAAACCGTTTGCCATTCATATATACTTACTTTGAGCTGCCATCCCACTTTCTTTTTCTTACATGGAATTTCTCCTATCCCATTAGCTTATAACTTTTTAATAACTCCCCAACTTTTAGTTTATAGAAAGTTTGCTAATTCTTCTAAATCATGTTTTCTTGTATTTTGTTTATCTTTTAGTAAAATAATAGCAAACTCCCCTAAAACTATAGTCACAGCCGACCTAAAATTAACAACTTGAACCACAACAACATCAATCTGTTATTCAACATGACTGAATCAAAATGTTCAAATCTTATTTTTTTTAAAGTATGCAACTGGGAAAAAACGAAATCTGCAAAATAGAGAAGGCTATCTCGTAAAGTGTGGGAAGGCTTAATATAAGTCCATTAATAAACTTTAACAAATGTTTAATTCCTGAGTTGCTGAAGACATTTCATTCGTTTCACCAAATTTACGAAGAGACAGAGGCATCGCCACTTGGGTGAGAGAAGCAGTGAGGAGAGAGTCTTTGTTTGACAGGACATGAATAAATGAAACTGCACCTCTCCCTCAAAGATAATGAAACAAAGCTGTATATATATGAAGCAGTCGTCCATGTTCTAGCAGATGCAACAATTCTCTCCCATGTTGAAATAAATAAAATGTTATTCTTTATGAAATTAAAAGATTAAATAAGTTTAATCATGTTGTCAATTAGAACTACATGTATAAGACACTTTCTAACGTTTTTAGGCAGTAGTGATACTAGTTTTAAATTTGCAGGCTGTAGTGTTATTGTCTAAGTAATTAGCGTTACATTAAATGAATGTTCCTAATCATGAACAAATATACATTTTACCTATCTAATGATTGCTTTTGATTCCTTATTATTTCAAGTAGATCTTTTAATTTGTTTGTTTTTTGAATGAATAAGTCATAGAATTTGATCAGGAATTCTTGTCGCCGTTTTGACAACGGTTTTGACGTTTGTCACAAAAACAACCAAATAAAAAAATAAAAAGATGCAATAGAAAATATGAATAAATCTGAAAAAGATTCAGCGCTTTATAGTGATAATACACATCACAAAAGTTTAGGCTAAAGTTAAGAGTCTGCATTGAAATAAAAGCAGTAATTGCAAGCCGTTTTAAAAGGAAGATTTCAATGTTATTGGACGTATTTGAATTTATTGTGAATTGTCAAAGGTTCTATATTTTTAGAATGTCTGATACCATATTAGGCCATGCAATGATCTGAAAATTGCTGTTTACAATCGTTTTTATTATTTTAACTGGATGATGCTGGTAATGTGCTCTAATGCAAAAACCATGATTTGTCCTTGAGTTTTTTTTGTTATCTGCCCTTGAAATTTGAAAACTTTAAAATGGCTAAATCTTTTAACAGTTTTAAACAACTAAATATCCACGAAACTGTCTTCTATTTGCTTTTACCTCAATTAATCTATCTAATTTGTTAGTGACTTACCAAAGAGCGATGAGGAGACAGTGTTGACCACCGTCCCGTCCATGTTGGTTTTCTTTATAATAGCTGGGTTATATTCAGACCAGTACAACTCCTCCTCGACAGGATCGTAAGCGATACCGACTGCATATCCTGCAGGTGTCAGTGGATGTTCTTCAACATGGGTTCCGTTCACTGATAGGCGGGTTATATTCTCAGCTCTGGAGGCTGCACATAGATATATATCCACCTGGTTTGTTTCACCTGAAATTGACGTATATGTTGGTTGTTCAAGCCGTATATGATAACGAAATATGATGTAAGAAACGCAGTTTAAAAACGGAAGCTGTTGTTGGTAAACATCTAATCACTTTCATTGCAAATTTTATTTAAGTCATATTAATGTTAATCCTTACAGTGTTTCTTTTAGTATTTGAAAGAACTTTAAGGGAAATAAATTTCTAACAACAGTTACTGCCTTGAAGAATAATTGAGTCTTTAACTGTAATTATGATTGATAACTTGTTACCATTGAAGATATTTTCCAATGCTCCCTTCATTGAGAAAAAGTAAATATTATCTCTTATAAATACGGTGAAATAACAAGTTTTCAATCACTTTGCAATATCCCTTACAAGCAATTCGTAGTGCTTGGCATAACTGGATTCATTCTTATCATTAATGATATCATAACTTCATGATTGGTCCTCAGCTGTTTTCAATTATAAATTTTGACTGGGTTAAAATAATATAAACATACTTAATATACTAAATATGTATCATCGAAAAGCTAAAACAGCCCCATCTCCACAAAAAAACAAATTTATTCAAAACATCTGAAGAAACAAAAACCTGTTTCCATTTAAGTAATCAAAGTCACAGATATCTTAAAATAAAGAAAGGAGTGTGCGGGTTGTTTCAAATAATTCTAAGCCTTTAAGTCCCAATGTATCATGCACATACAGATTCCTCAGGACAGCACAAATCACCATGACGAAATCAATTGTTTCACGCGCATGGATACATCAACTCAGCACAATTAAAAGAATAGAAATGTAGATAATTTCAATGGAATCATCACTTTTTTGTAATTAATCAATATCATTACAAAGAAATACGAAATAAAAGTTGTAAGGTGTCAAAGTAAAGTAAATGAATGCTCTGATTTACCAACTCGCTTTGTCAGTAGACACGACTTTGAACGTGTTGGACGAAGTCGCACATTCCAATGTCACATGGTCCTTACGACCAATGACATTTCCAAAAGGGTTTATCACACATGTGAAACATATCTTAATAGACAAAATGACTAATTTCATCACATATGAAAAAGAAATATATTTACGAGTCTAAAGCCATATTGACACTTTCACGCATTGCGACTCCGCAATGGTACTAACTAATCAGTACCACTGCGAATGGTTAACATGCATATGTTAATTGGCTACTAAGACTACTTAATTAGGATAAGTGAGTAAACTATGAGCAACAGTCAGTATACTATGAGGATCAGTGGGTAAACTGAGTACTAGTGAGTGACACACGTAATATTTGTAATATTTACTTTCAAGAGGAGTCACTGTGCAATTGTAATCTGCTACCGCCAGCAACAGGATCAGCAAACATTTGAGAACCTGAAAAATATAATGTAATCACAAACATGAGCGAGATGTAAACATGAGGGCTTCTTGGCTGTAAAATGACAAAAAGGGTGTAGTTAATATCTCCAGAGGTTTAATTCAGAAACTGTTTTGGTTGATAACCTTTGTCTTGTCAAAATTTAATGATGATCATCTGTGGTGTTGAACAATTTTATTATTGCTTTTTGATTACCAAAATATGAAGAACAAGTTATTATGGATAATCAATTTTTACCAATAATATGCATATGTTAACGGTTCTGGTAATCGAGCAGTCTCTATATCTAAGGGGGACCCCAACTTCAAAAGTTTGAGAAAATGTTCCCTTCTTGTCATTTCCATCGCGATTATGGTAAAGGCATCAGTAGGTTCTTATTACTATGTTTTAATGAGATTATCATCCAATTAACTTGTATTGTTTATTTCAATGATTTCCCAAATATAATATCGTCTTCTTTTGTATATACGTTTTGTACATGGGCCTTAGGCTTTTAACTGAAATAAAGAATTTAATTGAATTGAATTGAATAGTATTTTTATAAATTTAAAGGTGCCAACCTACACTTTCTGTGACGCTAAGCTGGTCCGATTTGTTAAGAAAACCTCATACTGCATTTGTTGATTACGCCAGAAAAGTAAGACAATATGCCATGGAAAAACATCTCTGATTTCATGGTGCATCAAAGGGCATACAGTGGCACTCACTTTACTTTTGCTTTTCTGTTTTGAAGAAGATAACACACTGAATTTAAATGTTCAATTAAGTTCTTATTGAACAGTTATTATATTTTCCTCTCCTACAAGTAGGTTATTTTCTTTACCAAATGTTGATTTTTATATTAAATTTAATTTATTATGGTGTGTCCAGCATTTTGAAACCATAGATTTCAATATTTACTAATTATATTTATCTCAAATCACTTTCAAACTAGTTTCATCGATTTAATACCATCTTGTGAAATGAATGTTATATGTACTATAGCTCTACAGGTATATACCCACCATGCTTTGCGTCTAAGACGACAATTGTTATAAAATTAACCAAACTGCTCACTGTTACCTGTGCATGGGCCGGAGGCAACACGCACTGAATAAAGAATATAATGCATGTCCTGACTGGCAGAATGAAACGTGACATGTGCATAGTCTTTACAGCTGCGTACCTTAAGTTTGTTCACATACTTGTGTATCTAAGTGCAAATATCATGTAATTTTGGCTTGATGTTGACGTCCATAAACCAACTCAAGGGGAACTAACAAAGGATCTCCAACTGTCCAGGTGTAAAATAACCATTCCTAACCATTCCTTGGGATCGTCTTGTCACTGGTGTTGAATATCGATACATGACATGGCTGAATAGGCAGATGGGGTCATATTTGTGAAATTCAGATTTTTTCGAATTTCGATCTAAATAATCCCTATAAACTTTGTAAGAAAAAAACCTAATAACATTGCCTCATTGAAAAGGAACAAATATGACTTAGATCTAAGAAGGATTTTGTAGAGAAAAATAGCAAAAAGCGATTTCGAAATGTTGACCCCCTTGTCATTTCACTAGCCTGCCTAATTTGATACGGTTATCTGATAGGTATGAAATAAGAATATGTTACTGTAAACTGAATCTTTGCTTTTGTTTTTGAAATTTAAGCATTATTCGTTTCGTTTTCACAATGCTAGGATACACCAAAGACATTCCAAATTCCATGATATTTGCACTAGAATACGCAGGTAAGTGAACAAACTTTAGGTACGCAGCTGTAAACCAATCAAACGTATAACATTTCTGAAAAACCGAAACAGTGTAACTGGCGAGTGACACTTTAAACTTAATTTCTATCTGACTTTCTGTCTGTCTATAAAAAGACAAAGCTTTGTTTACCATAATTCATAATATTCAATGAATAAGTTTACAGAACCTTATGAGCAAGTGATTTAAGAAGTAATGTAACAGTATACGTTGTACCAGCGTGCCAAAAATGATTTTTATTACTCAAATGATGAAAAAGACTAACATTTTGCTATAACGATTAAACATGAAGACCTTTGAATAAAATACAAGAAACTCGAAAAAGATTTTGCTTGCTTGAGACTGAACAAGAGCACAAAATGGTACATGCCAAATGTAAAATACTAGGAAACATACTTATGTTTTAAAATGTAGTGGGCAGGTAAGAGTCATTAAGGGCAAAGCTTGGGTCAAAGAAGGCCTCATGTACAACGAGTGATTATAAGAGATAATTAAAACATGTAAATATTAAAATGGTATATAAAATTATAATAAGATAATATTTGCCGATTTCCTTGAAAATATATTAAGACTAGGATATGCAGGTATGACAGGAAGGTAGGTGAATATAAGGACGATGTTGGACAACAAATGACCTCATGCGCCCATAGTTGTATATGCAGACATACATGAAGAGTTATCTCCCCTCAAGGGATTGATATTTCTTCTACCTCTTAAAATCAAATTCCCAAATCAGTCTATGAAGATGGTTTAGCTAGATCACACTTTTATTATTAAAAAATAATTTCTTTGACAGCTCCAATTATGTTTCGTCATAATAGGACGAAAGCAATACCCTTGTCCTTTCTTTTAACATTCCATTGATGACTGTGATATAATTCTTTGTATTTTTATTTCATACATCATGGATAACCTTATTTAAGCTGTATTGAGAAGTATCAATATATACTCAACAAATATATCAATCACAAAACAATAACAATGATATTCTTATCCCATAGAAAGATCAGATACAGTTAGTTTGACATCTTAAGGTTGCCTTGCCTAACAAGATTGTCAACCCAAACTGAAAAGTTACAACTTACCATTTTAGCAGCTTTATGTCGGCTTGGTGAACTTAAGGACTACGTCAAATGTTGGTATTTATCTACCAGGCATTCTATTTGAAGAAGATTACACATGTTTGAATGAATGCACATTCATAAGTGACGTACAGATCTTTCACAACAGAGTTAGAACTGACAAAAGTCTTTATTGTAGCGACGATCACGAAGGTGTTACATATTTCTTCATATCCGGTTCTACTTATGTACTATTTGTATCATGCATTGAAAGGGGTGGAGACTCTGTTAAGTTCTCTTTATAAGTTCTAATAATATCCATTCAACTGATATCACGTTTATTCTTATAATAGGTCAGGCCAGGAGACGTCATGTTACTGCAAAGACTTATATATGAAGTTGACTCACTAGAAAAGGTTACATTAACCTGTTGGGGGTTCCTAAAGAATATACTTGGAATGATGTTTACGTCAGTGTAATTCATATCTATCTGGAACAAAATCAACCCATACAAAGAAAGAAATAATGAACATGAACAAATCAAATCCTTTTCAATTACGATTTATGATATTATATCAAGTTTGTGATCACTGAAGTTACATGTAAATGCATGGTAGTAAAAGGTTGCACCCCCTTCATTAATACCTAAAATGTATTGCTTGACAACGTATGTATGAATTGACAAGAAATAAAACGGAAACGAAATAAAGATATTTTATGAATCATTTCTCTTTCTTTAGTTGTCATTTCATTTTGCAATGGTACCGTTTTACTATGGTTGGTAAGTCAAACAACGCGACAAACAACAGATTTCACATTATGAATACCATGTTGATATTTAATCATCAAATCGAGAAAAGGAAATAAAAGTTTGTTGAATATTTATCCTGTTTTTCAACAATTGAGAAAAGGGTTATTATCAAATAATATAAGAATAAATCTAAAACTCTTATGATTTCAGTCAGTTAAGTAAACATTTCCTATAATCATAAACTGGTAATTACAGATAATGTAATCCTGATATAGTCAGTAGGATTTTTTTTCTCAAATTTGATGTTCTGCATAATTTCATATTTTAAAGTTTCGTACTTCTTCAAAAAGTGACTTTATTATAAAATGCTGATACTAAGGTTTATGAGGTCACTTGAAAGAATGGAACTATTTACAATACAGCTATTGATATTGACTTTCATATTTTATGGTCATTGCTGGCGGTGTTGCCCGACTCTCAGGGTGTGGGTTCGAGTTTCCTCCAGGAATAATAGCAAGCATCTGCACCATTGAAGATAGTGTGATCCCAAATATATCAATGTTATATTTGTTCACTATCTACATGGCATTTATCTCTATTACATTCAGCGTTGGGAGCTGTGACAATCTATGTATCTATCTAACAATCTGTACTATTGAAGATATTGTGATCCCAAATATAACAATTTTATTTTTGTTCGCTATCTAAATGACATTTAGGACATTTTATTTTCTAGGGTTACAATAATTGTTTCTGAACAGCTTAAGAGCAGATATAACATATCAAGAAGTTATACAACGTTATAGCAATGAAAGTAGCTTTGTTATTTTCGTTCCTGAAATATTGTCTTCTGTTTTATCAGATAACTTTTATTGACGAATAAATAGGGAATGCAACAACTATTTCCAGAAAGAGAGAAGAAAACTGGTTGCTAGTAAATTATTTATGGGGGAGTCACACTTACGTTCATTTACCTAGTTAAACGTAGTTCATTGAACGTAGCCACAAAACCGCTAACGTGCCGAAAATGAGTGCATTTTAGTAACTACGTAAAACAACGTTTCATTATAGGTTCGTGCACTACGTGTAAGTACGATTAAGTACATATAAGAACGTTTTACTAGGTTTAACAACGGATAACTACGTTCATTGATCAACTGACTAGCTACGTGTGTCTACGTTTTACCACGTTGATCTACATTTAAGAACGTTTATTAGTACAACTAAGTAGGTTGAACTACGTTGAAACACGTTTAGGTACGTCAAAGTACGTTAAAGTAGGGTAAATCACGGCACTACAGTGGTAGGGTATATAAAGACATACATTTATGTATTTTATTCTACCTTCAATTCGGACATACATGTATGATATTGACCGTGTAATGGCCTACGAAGGAGCAAGTCACTGACCCACCATCTTCATTGTTTTTGTCCCCCGCCGCACGAAGTGCGAAGCGGGGAATATAGTATTCAGCTCCGTACGTCCGTCCGTACGTCCGTACGTCCGTACGTCCGTACGTCCATCCGTCCGTCTCGCTTCTTGTTAGCGCGTTATCTCGGTTTTGGTGACCTTGACCTAATTCTCAAGGTCAGGACGGGACTTTGACCAGTGTGTAAAGACTTGTATGCGCGACATCTCACAAACCCTTCTACCTAGAGCCTTCAAACTTAGTATCTGTCTTCATTGGGTGAATACGCAGAAAACAGTCAGTTTGGTGACATTGACCTAATTTTCAAGGTCACGACAGGACTTTGACCAGTGCGTAAAGCCTAGGTAGCGCAATAACCTTGACATCGTTTTAAGAGTAACTTTGAGACACCAACCGGCAATCCCTTTTAGTCAATTTCTCTCTTGCCGCGGGGGTCATGGTCACGTTAGTGACAACTACTTGTTCTCTGCGTTTCGTCGTCCATTTCGATTTTGTTGATATAGAGAGCACAACATATCATTTCTTTGTTGATAGAAGCTAATGCTGTATCATTTTCACCTTCCTCTCACTCATCCTCTCTCAGTTGTGAAATGAATAGTGTTAAAACGCATACTAGGTGTCTCAGTCAATTGTGACCAAAGGTACAAATAAATAAATCTACCTAGTTAGGCGTAGTTTATCGTAGATCAACGTAGTTCTGCTTACTTAAGTGTAGTTAGATGTAGGGAAACGTACTTAAACGTCAAAGTCTAAATACGAAACGTACCAAAACGTAGTTACACGTAATTGATACCGTAGTTAACCGTACTAATACCTAGTTTTGTGTACTTAAACGTTCTTCAACTCAGATGAAACTAGTGTAGTTTATCGTAGTTTAACGTAGTAAGACGTAGTACAACGTTCTAGAATGTACTTTAACGTACGAAAACGTACTCGATACCTAGTATAGTGTAGTAAATCGTGGAAAAGTTGTACTACGTTAAAAAACGTTCTTAACTAGGTTCAACTACGATGAACTAAGTACACATTTTCAATTAACTACGTCCAACTACATTGAACTACGTTTCTTGAAACGTAGTTCGGAAATGCTAAACTTTGAACATGTTCAAAAGTTAAATCACAAACTACGTTTGTCTCACGTCTATGTCTACGTTTTGAGCACGGATAACTAAGTATAACTACGGATAACTAGGCTTAAGTACAGTTTACTGCGTTAAAGTACGTTCTCAATCACTACGTTCATTAACGTAAGTGTGACTGGGGCATTACATAGGTAACATGTTTAAGTTAAGTTTGAATTATTAAACAAATACAGCTTGGCTTCTTTGCTGATTTTCTCGTTCAGTTTGTTCACATTGGTGTTCTCTTCAATAAATGTAAAAGAGATAGCATCTCTTTGACAAAAATTTAAATATATATATATATATATATGTAAAGCAATCATATTACTGTTCCTGAATAAAAAGCTCCCAATTCGTATATACAAGTCTCACTGAAGATCGGTAAAAAGAATTTGACTTTGTAGCTCATTGTCCTGGGTTATAGTCAGTGTCTGAACAGTATTAATAATCAAAATCATTAATTTGAACAGATACAGTAGAACACGGATATTGCGAACACTCAGATATAGCGAACAAATGTTCAAGTCCCGTCCCTATAAAATATCATTAAAATTATATGCGTGTAGCGAACACCGGATATAGCGAATTCTTTGGTCCCAGGGACTTCGTTATATCCGAGTTCTACTGTATAAGAAAGTAACCTCAGAGAATTGGCTATTTCAGATTCTCTACAGATCTGTACATCCAGGCTTCTCGAGAGATTCTTTTGATGTTGATATGTTATTTACTATGGCCTGCTCTTACGACTACTAATTGTCCTTGAGGCTCTCATTAAGGCCAACACTAAAGGAAAATTCATAATCTCAATTCACGTTGGTTCCTGTACACAATCTTTGAACCGTTGTAGAGAACTTGTTCGTGAAAGCAGTTTGTTATTTGAAAAGTCTCTCTCAAGTGTGAATATTCATATTCATATGTTAAGATAGGTGACACTTTTGTAAGTAGGTTTTCCTACGCTCTGCATTTGTATGGTTGTAGTCACTTGTGCATTCTCAATTGCCTTTAAAGCGAACCTACTTCTGTAAGATTCTCTCACACGCGTTACATTTGAATGGTTGGTGTTTGAAAAGACCTCTTCAAATATGATTCATTACACACAATACACTTAAATAGGGATAAGCCTAGCATGTAAACAACTGACCTGGGCTCTGGTTTCTGGTACCAGAGGTTGAGCTGGACTTGCATGTAACGTTAGACTCACCAGCAGTAATTGAACATGCTTTTAGCTAGCCTCTAATAAAGGTTGTGCATTAAATTGTACCATATCTCGTTTTCTTTTCACAGATCCCTATATCGTAACTAAGATGTAAGTAACACGTAGGGAAGAAAGACCTACCCCCTGAATACACTACTCACCTGCAACTACTTTTAATCAATGTTTTATTTACGATATTGAGTTCCTGAGGTTTTTTTCCCTGTTCTATGATGCCATCTGGAAAATGGATAAATAACAGAATTCTAGTTGTGTTATATTTTGTATTTAGTTATGGAGTAACATACTTCCATTCATGTGGTAGAAGCGCATGTCAAGAAAGTACAACTACTCAAAATTATATTTGTTTACAAATTATGTATGACACGGTTCAGTCTATTCATGAAATTTATTTTTGTTTAAGTTTTGCCAGTTTTGCTCAAACTTTCCCGCCTAACAAAAACTTGGTAAGGTTTGAATCTGCCCGACTCTCAGGGTGTGGGTTCGAGTTTCCTCCAGGAATAATAGCAAGCATCTGCACCATTGAAGATAGTGTGATCCCAAATATATCAATGTTATATTTGTTCACTATCTACATGGCATTTATCTCTATTACATTCAGCGTTGGGAGCTGTGACAATCTATGTATCTATCTAACAATCTGTACTATTGAAGATATTGTGATCCCAAATATAACAATTTTATTTTTTTTCGCTATCTAAATGACATTTAGGACATTTTATTTTCTAGGGTTACAATAATTGTTTCTGAACAGCTTAAGAGCAGATATAACATATCAAGAAGTTATACAACGTTATAGCAATGAAAGTAGCTTTGTTATTTTCGTTCCTGAAATATTGTCTTCTGTTTTATCAGATAACTTTTATTGACGAATAAATAGGGAATGCAACAACTATTTCCAGAAAGAGAGAAGAAAACTGGTTGCTAGTAAATTATTTATGGGGGAGTCACACTTACGTTCATTTACCTAGTTAAACGTAGTTCATTGAACGTAGCCACAAAACCGCTAACGTGCCGAAAATGAGTGCATTTTAGTAACTACGTAAAACAACGTTTCATTATAGGTTCGTGCACTACGTGTAAGTACGATTAAGTACATATAAGAACGTTTTACTAGGTTTAACAACGGATAACTACGTTCATTGATCAACTGACTAGCTACGTGTGTCTACGTTTTACCACGTTGATCTACATTTAAGAACGTTTATTAGTACAACTAAGTAGGTTGAACTACGTTGAAACACGTTTAGGTACGTCAAAGTACGTTAAAGTAGGGTAAATCACGGCACTACAGTGGTAGGGTATATAAAGACATACATTTATGTATTTTATTCTACCTTCAATTCGGACATACGTGTATGATATTGACCGTGTAATGGCCTACGAAGGAGCAAGTCACTGACCCACCATCTTCATTGTTTTTGTCCCCCGCCGCACGAAGTGCGAAGCGGGGAATATAGTATTCAGCTCCGTACGTCCGTCCGTACGTCCGTACGTCCGTACATCCGTACGTCCATCCGTCCGTCTCGCTTCTTGTTAGCGCGTTATCTCGGTTTTGGTGACCTTGACCTAATTCTCAAGGTCAGGACGGGACTTTGACCAGTGTGTAAAGACTTGTATGCGCGACATCTCACAAACCCTTCTACCTAGAGCCTTCAAACTTAGTATCTGTCTTCATTGGGTGAATACGCAGAAAACAGTCAGTTTGGTGACATTGACCTAATTTTCAAGGTCACGACAGGACTTTGACCAGTGCGTAAAGCCTAGGTAGCGCAATAACCTTGACATCGTTTTAAGAGTAACTTTGAGACACCAACCGGCAATCCCTTTTAGTCAATTTCTCTCTTGCCGCGGGGGTCATGGTCACGTTAGTGACAACTACTTGTTCTCTGCGTTTCGTCGTCCATTTCGATTTTGTTGATATAGAGAGCACAACATATCATTTCTTTGTTGATAGAAGCTAATGCTGTATCATTTTCACCTTCCTCTCACTCATCCTCTCTCAGTTGTGAAATGAATAGTGTTAAAACGCATACTAGGTGTCTCAGTCAATTGTGACCAAAGGTACAAATAAATAAATCTACCTAGTTAGGCGTAGTTTATCGTAGATCAACGTAGTTCTGCTTACTTAAGTGTAGTTAGATGTAGGGAAACGTACTTAAACGTCAAAGTCTAAATACGAAACGTACCAAAACGTAGTTACACGTAATTGATACCGTAGTTAACCGTACTAATACCTAGTTTTGTGTACTTAAACGTTCTTCAACTCAGATGAAACTAGTGTAGTTTATCGTAGTTTAACGTAGTAAGACGTAGTACAACGTTCTAGAATGTACTTTAACGTACGAAAACGTACTCGATACCTAGTATAGTGTAGTAAATCGTGGAAAAGTTGTACTACGTTAAAAAACGTTCTTAACTAGGTTCAACTACGATGAACTAAGTACACATTTTCAATTAACTACGTCCAACTACATTGAACTACGTTTCTTGAAACGTAGTTCGGAAATGCTAAACTTTGAACATGTTCAAAAGTTAAATCACAAACTACGTTTGTCTCACGTCTATGTCTACGTTTTGAGCACGGATAACTAAGTATAACTACGGATAACTAGGCTTAAGTACAGTTTACTGCGTTAAAGTACGTTCTCAATCACTACGTTCATTAACGTAAGTGTGACTGGGGCATTACATAGGTAACATGTTTAAGTTAAGTTTGAATTATTAAACAAATACAGCTTGGCTTCTTTGCTGATTTTCTCGTTCAGTTTGTTCACATTGGTGTTCTCTTCAATAAATGTAAAAGAGATAGCATCTCTTTGACAAAAATTTAAATATATATATATATATATATGTAAAGCAATCATATTACTGTTCCTGAATAAAAAGCTCCCAATTCGTATATACAAGTCTCACTGAAGATCGGTAAAAAGAATTTGACTTTGTAGCTCATTGTCCTGGGTTATAGTCAGTGTCTGAACAGTATTAATAATCAAAATCATTAATTTGAACAGATACAGTAGAACACGGATATTGCGAACACTCAGATATAGCGAACAAATGTTCAAGTCCCGTCCCTATAAAATATCATTAAAATTATATGCGTGTAGCGAACACCGGATATAGCGAATTCTTTGGTCCCAGGGACTTCGTTATATCCGAGTTCTACTGTATAAGAAAGTAACCTCAGAGAATTGGCTATTTCAGATTCTCTACAGATCTGTACATCCAGGCTTCTCGAGAGATTCTTTTGATGTTGATATGTTATTTACTATGGCCTGCTCTTACGACTACTAATTGTCCTTGAGGCTCTCATTAAGGCCAACACTAAATTAAAATTCATAATCTCAATTCACGTTGGTTCCTGTACACAATCTTTGAACCGTTGTAGAGAACTTGTTCGTGAAAGCAGTTTGTTATTTGAAAAGTCTCTCTCAAGTGTGAATATTCATATTCATATGTTAAGATAGGTGACACTTTTGTAAGTAGGTTTTCCTACGCTCTGCATTTGTATGGTTGTAGTCACTTGTGCATTCTCAATTGCCTTTAAAGCGAACCTACTTCTGTAAGATTCTCTCACACGCGTTACATTTGAATGGTTGGTGTTTGAAAAGACCTCTTCAAATATGATTCATTACACACAATACACTTAAATAGGGATAAGCCTAGCATGTAAACAACTGACCTGGGCTCTGGTTTCTGGTACCAGAGGTTGAGCTGGACTTGCATGTAACGTTAGACTCACCAGCAGTAATTGAACATGCTTTTAGCTAGCCTCTAATAAAGGTTGTGCATTAAATTGTACCATATCTCGTTTTCTTTTCACAGATCCCTATATCGTAACTAAGATGTAAGTAACACGTAGGGAAGAAAGACCTACCCCCTGAATACACTACTCACCTGCAACTACTTTTAATCAATGTTTTATTTACGATATTGAGTTCCTGAGGTTTTTTTCCCTGTTCTATGATGCCATCTGGAAAATGGATAAATAACAGAATTCTAGTTGTGTTATATTTTGTATTTAGTTATGGAGTAACATACTTCCATTCATGTGGTAGAAGCGCATGTCAAGAAAGTACAACTACTCAAAATTATATTTGTTTACAAATTATGTATGACACGGTTCAGTCTATTCATGAAATTTATTTTTGTTTAAGTTTTGCCAGTTTTGCTCAAACTTTCCCGCCTAACAAAAACTTGGTAAGGTTTGAATCTGACTGATGTAAAAATAACACGTCTTGTACACCAACACAAAACCGGTCATGACTTTGATTTAACAACACTTCACTCACACACAACTCACAGCTTAAAGAGTCTAAAAGAGGACTTTACATAGGAAACAAGAGCTTAATTTCAACAGTCTTATTGAACGAGCTGACGATTTAATGTTAGGATTAGAAGTTTCCATAAATATTTGGTCTTGTATTCTTCTTTATAAGGCAAAAACGTGTTGCATACTTTAACTTTGTTATTTCGTCGTATTGTTTGATATACCTATCTTAAAGCCTCAATCACTTTCATGGCTAGGCAGCTTCACTTATACTTTTTCCTTTTCCGAGACATGCTGTGTGGAGTCGGAGTAGATTGTCAAGGGCTATGGCTAATTACAGTTTTGTCATGTCTAGATAGTGACTGATATCAGGGAACAACAGACTATTGAATATGATCAGCAATGAAATACTGGTGTTTTTGTCAGTGAAATAAAATGTCTATTTGGCTACAGTTAGGATATCTTGTCACAGTGAGCAGTGACGACATTTGATATTGTCAATGGTCAGGTGCCGTACTACTTTCAGCTATGTGAACAAATGGGGTAACTTTACAAGTTTAAATCAAACTCAAATACATTTTTATTTAAAATCATATGATTATTAGAATAAGAATTTGATGTCTGTTTCCAGAAGCCATGGTTATTTTATCTCATGACATGGGTAAAGTTGAGTTACTATACTTTCCTCGGTCTCCATTTACATCAAGGAATTGAGAGTTAGTTAGACATTTCCCTATACAGAAGGCCCCTGCCCGAGGGGTGTGGGTCAGTCTAAAGCCCCTCCCCAAACTTGGACGAGTTGTCCGGTAGCGGCATTCTTTCGACGTTATTTTTACATGTATGATCATGTATGTGTACAGGTACCTGGTTACAGCCATTGTATAGCATGGTTAACAGAACGTAGACCAAGAAGTTTTCAAATAAGATTTCAACTGTGATATACCTGTGTCAAATTTCTTAGAAGCTACACTCTCATGTTAGTAACGGGAAGGTTAAGGCAACACAGCTTTAATCATAACCGTTTTGAGAAGGGACTTTTTATTCAAATATTTATTACCAATAAACTCTCCAAGTGACAACGGCCTCTTTACAATATTCACAATATTAGCTTTATCCCAAATAAATATTTCTACTACCACATGTAAACAGTGTATTATAACACTACCTGCGTAGCGATTGAACTGTTGATATCAATTACACATGCGCGAGAGCCTACGAGATTTGTATCACCGAAAGTGAGTGAAAATAAAGTGAGCGTGAAGATAACATGTGTGCTGTCAGCTGTAGTGACGTTACGAGGCAAATTGAATGGTACAGGGCCATGAACAAATGGTAGCAGAACGTGGTTGAGAATTGACATTCCTTTACGGTAATATCCACATGTTTAACCAATTATTTTGACATTTACTGTGACTGTGAGGAAACTGAGGGCGAAGCACTTTGAAAGAATTTTGAACACGTGGTCAGACTCAGTGGCTGAAAACTTTAACTGTCAACATGCCAATGAAATTTAACCCACCACAATATAGGGCTGATAAGAGCTATGAACGATATAAACAAGAACTTTTAGCCTGGAATGAAGTAACTGAACTGCCAGCTAAGCAAAGGGGCACGGCAGTTGCACTCACTTTACCGGAAGATGACCCCGCATCAATTAGAGAGAAGGCATTTGACTTAATTGACCTGGAAACACTAAAATCAAACACCGGTTTGGATGCATTAATTGCCTTAATGGACAAATATTTAGGTAAAGATGACCTGGCTGACTCCTTAGAGAAATTTGAAAAATTTGAAGACTGTCGGAAGGAAAAAGATATGACCATGACAGAATACATAACTGCTTTTGATCATTGCTACAATAAAATCAAGAAGAAGGGAATAACACTTCCATCTGAAGTTTTGGCTTTTAAATTATTGAGAAGAGCAATGTTGACTAAAGAAGAAAAACTTTTAGTTTTGACTGGTGTGGATTTTTCTCAGAAAAATACTCTTTTTGACCAAGCAGCTGCTTCATTGAAGAAATTTTTAGGTGATGGTATGATAGCCAAACCTGAGAGTAGTGAAGCTTCAAGACCAATTAAAGTAGAGCCAACATTTTCAGTGGATGAGGTGTATACAGCAAATGGTGGTTATGGCAGTAAACCAAATAACTATAATTCTGGAAGAGGAAGGTGGGGTAATCAAGCCTTTAGAAACAGTCGTGGATATGGTCGTGGACAGTATAGCAACACTGGGGGCTTTTCAGCACGAGGAAGGGACCAGAGGAATATGAATCCTACTGGACGAGATGGTCGCACACTTAGGTGTTTGGCATGTGGTTCTTACAGACATTTAATTCGTGATTGTCAGCATAGCTTTGAAAACACAGCAATGATGGTAGAAGAGGTGGATCCAACTCAACATGAAAATATAGTGTTATACACAGGAGGTTTGAAAGATAGTATGAGAACTTTTAGTAAAGAAGCACAAAATGCTATAGTACTGGATTCTGCATGTTCGAGCACTGTTTGTGGGAAGGAATGGATTGATACATACCTCATGACTTTGGACAAAGAACAGATGAAACAAGTGACATATCAGCCTGGGGAGAAAATCTTCAAGTTTGGAGGAGGTGAGAAACTCAAATCAGTCGGCTCATACACCATACCAATGTCAATAGCAGGTGTTGATGTAACTATGCACACAGATGTGGTCATGTCAGACATTCCATTGCTTTGGTCCAAAACTTCTATGAAGAAAGCGAGAGTGAAACTAGACCTTGAAAATGATTCGGCCGAAGTATTAGGACAGAAAGTATTGTTAAATGAAACTTCATCTGGCCATTATTGTTTGCCTCTTGGAAGCTCTGATGTACCTGAGGTAGAGGTGAATGTTGTCAAGTTAGATGACATGAATGAGGAAGAACAACACAAGACCTTGCTCAAACTTCATCGTCAGTTTGCGCATCCTGGGGAATTGAAACTGAAAAGTCTATTGAAAGATGCAGGTGTTTGGGATGAGAGCTTTCAGGGTATTCTTCATGACATTTATGAAAATTGTGATCTGTGCAAACGGTATGCTCCAACTCCTCCGAGGCCTGTAGTGGGTTTACCGATGGCAAAGCGCTTTAATGAGAAGGTCTCAATGGACTTGAAGCATTGGAACAAGGTCTACATTCTTCACATCGTAGATATGTGGTCAAGATTTACAGTTTCAGCATTTATCCCCCGAAAAACAACTCAAGACGTTTTGAACTGTTTATTGAAACACTGGATAGGAACATTTGGAGTCATGAAAGCAATTCTCACAGACAATGGCGGAGAATTCAATTCTGATGAAATGAGAGAGGTAGCAAGCATTTTAAATGTGGAAACTATGACAACAGGTGCTTACAGTCCTTTTCAGAATGGTCTGTGTGAGAGGGTACATGCAGTGACTGACATGATGTTCTTGAAACTTGAAGATCAGTACCCTGAGACACCACTGGATATTTTGTTATGTTGGACAAATATGGCGAAGAACAGTCTACAGATGTGGCATGGGTACAGTTCTTACCAATTAGTGTTTGGAAAAAATCCTAATCTTCCCAACATAATGTCAGATCAATTGCCAGCATTGGATGGAATGACCACAAGTGATGTATTTGCAAAGCATTTGAATGCTCTACACAGTGCAAGAAAGGCTTTTATTGAATCAGAATGCTGTGAGAGAATACGCCGTGCATTGAGACACAAGGTGAGGGCAGCAGAAGAGGTCTATGAAAATGGAGACAGAGTGTACTACAAGAGAGAAGGTTCAGAAAGGTGGCTTGGACCCGGCAAGGTTGTCTTTCAAGATGGGAGAGTTGTGTTTGTACGACATGGGGGCATTTACACGAGAGTGTCTATGAACAGACTGAGTAAAGCTGGAAAGCTGACCATACAGACAAATGAAGATGAAAACGAAACTAGAGAACACAACAGTCAGGAGGAATTTGCAGTAGAAGAAAAAGAAAGTGATGACAATTCATCAGACAAGAGGAGTGAAAACACTGATGTGAGAACTGCTTTGAGGTCAGGTGACTTGATAGAATATAGGGAAAACAATGAAGATAATTGGACGACAGGAACTGTCTTGGGAAGAGCAGGTAAAGCAACAGGACAGTATAATAATTGGTTCAATATTAAAACAGCAGACAGCAATGGACATAGCAGAAATCTTGATGAATGTGAGTGGAGAAAAGTTGAAGAATGTGATGTAGTGATGATTCCAAAATCTGAACAAAACAATAAAGAATGTCAACAAGCAAAGAAAGAGGAGTTAGAAAAACTTTTGACTTTCAAAACCTACAAAGAAGTAAGAGATGATGGACAGAAAAGAATTTCTACTCGCTGGGTTGTCAGTGATCAAGGAAATGGGAAGATAAAAGCTCGTCTTGTAGCTAGGGGATTCGAGGAGGAAGGCCTTACAAGAAGAGATTCGCCAACAGTGAGCAAAACTGTATTAAAGGTCTTTCTGGCGATTGCCTCAAGTAAAGGTTGGTCAATCAGGACAACTGACATCAAATCTGCATTCCTTCAAGGAAGAAAGCTTGATAGAGACGTGTATTTGCAGCCTCCTATTGAAGCAGAAGTGACAGAAGGCAACATTTGGAAACTGGAACATTGTTTATATGGGCTTGGTGATGCAGCGCGGCAGTTTTACTTCAGTGTTGTAGAAGAGCTGACAAAACTAGGATGTGAACAATCTCAATATGACCCAGCCTTATTCTATGTAAAACAGAAAGGTGATTTGAAAGGGATTGTTATCTCTCACGTAGATGACTTCTTGCATGCTGGCTGCTTAATGTTTGAGGACAAAGTTATGAAACCATTGAGAAAAAGATTTATTGCTGGAAAAATAGAAGAAAATTCTTTCAGATATGTAGGTTTTCACATTAAACAATACAACCAAGGAATTATTGTTTCCCAAGAAGATTATGTGACTGACATTGACAATGAAACCATTGCATCTGCTAGGGTACTGAAGAAAAATGAGTTGTTGACTCCGATGGAACAAACAAAATTCCGTGGAATGGTTGGAAGAATCAACTGGGCTGTTCAAGGTTCGAGGCCAGATGGAGCATTCGAAATGATTGACTTGAGTACAAAGTTGAATAAAGCAACAGTTGATGACTATCTTCGAGCAAACAAAGTCATAAAGAAGCTACAAGGTTGCTCATCTACGTTGTGCTTTCCAAACCTTGGTTCATATGAACAGTGGAAAATGGTCGCATACTCAGACGCATCCCTAGGGAACTTGAGTGATGGAGTAAGTAGTGTTGGGGCACATTTAGTTTTTCTTGTAAATTCAAGCAATCAATGTTGTCCGATATCATGGCAAGCTAAGAAAATCAAGAGAGTTGTGAGGTCTACCATAGCAGCTGAAACCATGGCACTGTTGGAATCTGTTGAGGATTGTATTTTCTTACGAGCAGTAATTCAATCCATGTTGGACAGAAAGGAAGAGAACATTCCAATCGACGTCATCACTGACAACCGGAGTGTAGTGGAAGCCCTGCAGTCGACGAAGTTGGTTGATGACCGAAGGCTGAGGATAGATATGGCAGCTATCAAACAAGAACTTGTGAATGGAGATGTGAAGGTGTCTTGGTGTCCTGGAGAGAGGCAGCTTGCGGACGTGTTAACGAAGCGAGGGCCATCTGGAGTGAAATTGTGCCAAATTCTGCAGGGTGGAAAGCTGTGCATGTGATAAGTCATGTGATGTAAGATACGGGGCAGAATAATCCCCAGAAGCATGAAGGTAGTCTGCCTGATGACTGCTTCTTATTCCAATAATTGGCATTCAAGATAGTGTACATATTTCTAATTCAGACTTTTAAATATTTTTTAAATGCATTTATAATGAAAAAAAAAAAGTGGGAGAAATGAACATCACACTGAACTTTGATGGTAAAGCTGTATCTTCCAAGTTGAACTTTTTAAATGATAATTTTTGTGTATAATCATTTTGGTAAAAATTCTTAACTTAAAAAAAAGAAAGGACAATTTTAATGAATGTTGATATCAATTACACATGCGCGAGAGCCTACGAAATTTGTATCACCGAAAGTGAGTGAAAATAAAGTGAGCGTGAAGATAACATGTGTGCTGTCAGCTGTAGTGACGTTACGAGGCAAATTGAATGGTACAGGGCCATGAAAGGGGCCTTCTTTGAATAGAGATGCCTTTAGTGTCCAATGCAACCTGTCCTGACTCAATAGCATTTATGCTACAGGTGTTTTCATTTCGAATTGGTGAGAGGTTATTATTGTTCCATTGCACAAAGGAGGATCTCGTGACAGAACAGATGATTATAGAGGCAAACGTTTATTATCAATCTTTAGTGATTTATATATTGGAATGCTTAACAGAAGAATAACCAATTTGGCTAATGATGAGTCACTTATTTCAGAATTTCAGTATGGTTTCAGAGACGGTTATTCTACGGCTGATAATGTATTTTTATGCGCACTTGTGCAAAAGTATTTATCAAAGAATAGTGGTAAACTTTACGTAGTTGACTTTTAAAAGGCCTTTAATAGTGTCAATAGAAAGCTGTTGTTACTTCATCACAAAAATTGTTTTGAAGGGAAAGTTATTCGAAAGGGATTTTCGATCCTGTATTAAGAGAAATGAAAGGTTTTCTGATTTTTTTGAGTGTCCGAGTGGAGTAAGGCAAGGCTGTATCGTGAGTCCTGTACTATTTTCCGTATCTTTTAATGAGTTGGCAGAAGAAATTATTAATTCAGACAGCAGAGGTTCACAGTTAGATCCTGACCTTATTGACATTTTATGCTTTATTTCGTGGATGATGTAATTATTGTTGTAGATAGTGTTAAAAGTTTACATTAGTGGCTTGATATGATTCAAAATTACTGTGGATCATATGACATACGGTAACAGTTAATATAAAACAGTTAAAGAGTGGTCTCTAGAAAAGGGGGAAGGACTAATTGTGAAGTGGAAATATTGTAATATAAATGTAGCTACTAGTTAAAATTATCTAGGTATGGTCCTAACAGACAATATTAGTTTTTCTCAAAGTTGTAATTTTATTGCTATAAAAACCAAGAAAGCAATTTCTTTTTTGCCTACACGGTATTTATCTTACAATATTTGATCTGCAGATTATGCCCATCTTGTTATTTGGCTCGGATTATTTGGCTCTTCAAACGTACGTAGAGCATAGAGAGAGTACATACTTTGGCTTGTAAACGTTTGCATCATATTGGTAAAACGGCTCCAAACGTTTTAATTTTAGGCGAATGTGGCAGATTGTCTGTTTCTTCGACCTCTGTAATGAGTGGCATTGAATTTGCTTGAGAGTTATTCGCATGTCTGCTCATTGATATCCACTGAAGGCATATAAAATGATATCCACATTAATCATCATATGTCCTCTATAGTTATGGCTTTGTCTACATCTGGATGTTTTATGGTTTTGGCAATGTTGAATTGTTTTATCAGAATTCAAGCAACGCGTTACTGATATCTTAACTCAGAAATGGAAGTTTACCTTAAAATGCAGTAGTAGATTAAATTAAATATACAACCAGAAATATAATTAACTAATGGTGACTGCTCTCTTTGGCGTCGCGACATGACAAAACTGCCTATTGGCATAGCTAGATTGCAAGTTGAACTTGGGCGATACTATAATGTTATCATAACAATGACGTTGTGTAAAGCATAAAGAATGGTTGAAGATGAATTTTATTTATGGTGTGTCCAGCATTTAGGAACCTGATATTTAGATATTAACAATTGATTTGCACCTCATATACATGTAACTTTAAAACTAGTTTCAACAATGTAATACCATCTCGTTTAGTGTGTGTTATTAAAACTCTACAGCTATATACCCGCCATGCATTGCGTCTAAGACGATGATTGTTATGCAATTATCCGAAGTGCTCACTGTAGCATTGTATCGGCTGAAGTCAACACGTACTGAATAAAGAATCTATTGCCTGTCCTGACTGGCAGAATGAAGTCCGGCGGGGGAATAGTCTGGAAACGACCTCTCTAAGCAATCAAACGTATAACATGTCTAACAAACCAAAAGCATTGCGATCTTAAGAAAAACATAGTGCCTGCATTGACGAGTTAAAGTGTATGAATAGTTACCAATTACTTCATGGTCATTATGTATATAAATTTGTAAGGATAGTATCTCATAAGCCCTTTGTATCCTGTGTAAAGTTTTGATTGTGCTGAATATGTATATAAAACATGTAACTAGTAATTGGTGAGTGGCACAAAACTTAAAAAGACACAAGGTTTGTCTGGCTAAATTCATAATCTTCAATGAATAAGTTTATAGAACTGTACTACATACGATCAAAGAAGAAATGTAACGTCATATGTTTTCCTTACGTCATGAGAATGATCTTTTCACTAAAGGTGAAAGAGACTCATATTCTACTTTAAAGATTAAACAATTAGATCTTGGTATTGATATTGGTACAGAATGGAGATGGAACAAAAACACAAATTGGTACATGGTACTAGGAACATTTGAAGCATAAGTTTAACATAGTAGTGGATAGGTTAGTTGAACTGTAGTTGAAAATTAAACTTTACTTGTTCCTGGACACTAGATCGCAGAATTGTATGAATGCAGATATATATAATGTAAAGTTCAGCCATGGCATTCCCTTTTTACACAAAATGAATAAAACAAAAATAATCGCCAATGGACTTTATATACATGTTTATAATTTGTTCTCTGACTATGGATTATTAGTTTGTTTATAGAGATTTTGACGCTATGAAAATTATACATTGAACATTATTTTTCAATTATCAGTAAAACGTTGAAAATATAAAATTTATAATCTCAATTCACATTAGTTCCTGTACGCAATCTTTAAGCCATATAAGAGCAGTTGTTGGAAAGTACATGGAAACATTTCAATATTTGAAAGTTAAGTTTGTTTTCTGGCATCTGACAGTAAAGATGTTTTTACAAATTGATGTCAATGAAAGTAAATACCGTTAACTTCTTATATTATAAGAGGATGTCATTTTCGGGAATCATACAGAATGAAAACTTAGTGGGGTATTTCCCTATACAGAAGGCCCCTACCCTTCGGACTAAGCCCCATTCTCGCTCAGCGGGCATTCTTTCGACGTGTATGATCATGGTTACCTAGTTACAACCATTGCAAAGCAAGTTTAACACTACATAGACATGTTTTCAAAGTATGTTTTAATGGAGTTACACCCGTCTCCAATTCCTGAGAAGCTGCACTGTCATTACAGTAACGGGAATTGTAGGTAATATAAAAGCTTATTGATACCAATTAACCATTCCTTCTTGAATAGGTACTTTAAATTCAATGAATTAGTACTAATAAAACTTCTTAACAAAACTGGTCTCCTTTCAATATTCGTAATTCAAAACGGATCCCAAATAAATTTCATAGTGATTATTACATGAAAATATTGTATTGTAATACTACATGCGTCGCGAATGAGCCATGCACTCTCTTTGAATAATGCTTTAAAGGCTTAAGCAATATGCTATTTTGAAAAGCTGTATTTGTGTACTTGCTGAAAGAAACGCGGCATGTGCATAATGTTCAAAAGACGTCTCCAAGCAGTGAAACGTGTCAAACCTTAGAAAGAAATCAAATTTCGGAGATGATGTATTTTTGTTGCAGATAGAATCAATTATTTACAAAAGCGGCTTGATATTCTTCAAAGTTACTTTTGAAACTAAAACTAAAATAATGGTTTTTAGAAAACGAGAAGGTTGTCTCGTTTCAACAAGTGAAAATATTGTAAAAGTAATGTTAATGTAGCTTCTATTTATATCATCAAGGTATGGTCCTATATAACAAGCAAACTTAGTTTTTCAGAAAGTTGTAATTATATTTCCTTAAGAGCTAAAAAAGCATTTTTTTGAAGATAGACTAACATTCTGCTATAATGATTAAACGTGAAGACCTATGGATACAATAGAAGAATATCGTAATGGATTATGCTACATAATGGAGATTGAACAAGAGTCAAAATGATACATGCCACATTTAAAATATTATAAAATATTTGAAACTAGGATATGCAGGTAAGACAGGAAGGAAGTTGGATTAAGGGCGATGTTTGACAACAAATGACCTATATGCGCCCATAGTTGAATATGCAGAAATTAATTCCTTTCAAGGTATTGCTATTTTTCCTAACCCTAAAGATTAAACTCCCGAATCCTTTTATGAAGGTTGTTTAGCTAGAGCACACTTTTAACATCAAAACATAATTATTTCTTTGACAGCTCCGATTATGTTTTGTCATAATAAGACGAAAAAAAAACTTGGCCTATCTTCTAAGTTTCCATTGGTGACTGTATCCTTGATTTTTATTTCATACATTATGTATAACTTTATTTAAGCTGTATTGAGAAGTTTGAAATATATGCTCAACAAATATATCAATTACAAAAAATAACCATGATATTCGTATCCCACAGAGAGATCATCTACAGTAAGTCTGAAATAACAAGAAAAGCCTTCAAAGAGGCATGCTTAATGCCACAAAGGCAGATAAAAAGGGATTGTGATTAGTCGACCAATCTAGGTTATTAGTGAACAGTAACAACACTGGATAATAGATAATATTAGCATGAGTATTGATCAATTAATCAAAGTTTATTACACAAAATTGACTTCTATCAAAACGAGTTAATGAAAGTTATGAATTTATGTATCAACAAGTCTTCGTATATTTCATATCAAAAGATACGAGGGTGATATTCTATGTATCAGCCAAAGTCACCCTTTTTCATATCTCAGAGAAAAAATTTACATCTCTGAAGTTAACAATACTAGTGACGTCACTATGTTTATGATGTTATGGCATTGTGATGTAATTACTTGATGACATAAAAGCACTGTGTTGTCATGAAGCGTTGACAATGACAGGACATTGTGCAAAATGTACTGCCAAAACGATATCTCCTACGTGCTATTGCTTGATGTCTCACAAGCCATGATGGTTAATTATTAACAGGTGTATTTCGGATGCTAAAATACAAAATACTGTCCGATGATCTGAAAGCATTCGAACCTGATCAACGATATATGTCATATTTTAAATATAGCACCCGACATTTTCAGTAGCTCTGATAATAAATACATGTTTTCATCATAATCATTTAGTGACATCGTTAAGTATGACTTGTAACGTGGACTTAAATGCTCTAACTACTGTATTTGTAAACATTAGTCTTATTTCAATGTCACCATCGTACCCACAGAAACATCATTTTTAGTTCGTGTGGGTTATACAAAAATGGATTCTGCGATTATTGAATGCGAAATAATGCTCTTATCTAGAAAAATGCAGACTCTCCTTCATATGAAGTTATTTTTGATTGAATCAGTTTACATTCATCAGCGTTTTGAATAGAAAATAGTATTACTCTTTGAATATGACATTTAAAGCAAAGTCATATTCACCAGTTTAATGTGCCAAATATTTTGTATTACCCACATGGAGACGTAATGCATATTTTGCTACAGCTCTGTTCATTGGTTATTTGATTTGAATACAACACATGTGACAACAGTAATATAGAGAGAATTTCAGAAAAAAATCAGAACATTACTGCTTGGTGTCTTTCGGCACCAAGCAAATAAGGTTGCCTTGCATCTTTGTAAGAAGATGGTCAACCCAAACTGAAAAATTATAACTTACCATTTTAGCAGCTCTATGTCGACTTGGTGAACTTACAGACTACGTTGAATGGTGGTATTTATCTACCAGGCATTCTATTTGAAGACGATTACACATGTTTGAATGAATGCACATTCAGAAATGACGCACAGAGCTTTCACAACAAAGTTGAATTGACAAAATTCTTTATTATAGCGATGATCACGAAGGTGTTATGTATTTGTTCATATCCGGTTCTACTTATGTACTATTTGTATCATGCATTGATAGGGGTGAAGACTCTGTTAAGTTCTCTTTATAAGTTCTAAGAATATCCATTCAACTGATATCACGTTTATTCCTATAATAGTTTAGGCCTGAAGTCGTCAAGTTAGTGCAAAGACTTATATATGAAGTTGACTCACTGGAAAAGGTTACATTAACCTGTTGGGGGCTCCTGAACAATAAACTTGGAATGATGTTTACGTTAGGGTTATTCATATCTATCTGGAACAACATCAACCCACACAAAGAAAGAAATAATGAACATGAACAAATCAAATCCTTTTCAATTATGATTTATGATATTGTATCAAGTTTGTGATCACTGAAGTTACATGTAAATACATGGTAATAAAAGGTTGCACCCCCTTCATTAATACCAAAAACGTATTGCTCGACTACTCATGTGTGAATTGACAATAAATAAAACGCAAACGAAATAAAGATTTGCTATTTTATGAATCATTTCAACAAATTTAAGTTGACATTTCATTTTGCGATGGTACTGTTTTACCAAACTAAACTATGGTTGGTAAGTCAAACAACGCGACAAACAACAGATTTCACATTATGAATAAATGTTGATATTTACTCATCAAAGTCGATTATAAATCGAGAAAAGGAAATAAAAGTTTGTTGAAAATTTATCCTGTTTTTAAAAAACAATTGAGAAAAAGGTGATTATCAAATGATATGAGAATTATGATAAGACTCTTCAGTTTCAGTCAGTTAAGTAAATACTTCCTATAACCATAAAGTGTAAATACATGGTAATAAAAGGTTGCACCCCCTTCATTAATACCAAAAACGTATTGCTCGACTACTCATGTGTGAATTGACAATAAATAAAACGCAAACGAAATAAAAATTTGCTATTTTATGAATCATTTCAAATGTTTTAAGCTGACATTTCATTTTGCGATGGTACTTTTTTACCAAAAAAACTATGGTTGGTAAGTCAAACAACAAGACAAACAACAGATTTCACATTATGTATACCAAGTTGATATTTACTCATCAAAATCGATTATAAATCGAGAAAAGGAAATAAAAGTTTGTTGACAATTTATCCTGTTTTTAAAAAACAATTGAGAAAAAGGTGATTATCAAATGATATGAGAATTATGATAAGACTCTTCAGTTTCAGTCAGTTAAGTAAATACTTCCTATAATCATAAAGTGGAAATTACAGATAATACAATCCTGATATAGTCAGTAGGAAATATTTTAAAGTTTCGTACTTCTTCAAAAACAGACTTTATCATAAAATGCTGATACTAAGGTTCATTAGTTCACTTGAAAGAATGGAACTATTCACATAACAGCTATTGATATTGACTTTCATATTTTATGGTCATTGCTAAAGGTGTTGCCCGACTCTCAGGGTGTGGGTTTGGGTTTTGCATGAGACTCCGCCAGGAAGAATACAAGCATCTGTACCATTGAAGATAGTGTGATCCCAAATATATCAATGTTATATTTGTTCACTACCTATATGGCATTTATCTCTAATACATTCAGCGTTGGAAGCTGTGACAATCTATGTGTCTATCTAACAATCTGTACTATTGAAGATAGTGTGATCCCAAATATAACACTTTTATATTTGTTCACCAGCTAAATGCCATTTAGAACATTTCATTTTCTAGCAATAGATGTTTCTGGACAGCTAAAGAGAAGATATAAGATATCAAGAAGTTATACAACGTTATAGAAATTAAATAAGCTTTGTTTTTGTTATTTGTTATTGTCTTCTGTTTATCAGAAAACTTTTACTGACGAAAAAAAAAGGAATGCACCCGCTATTTCCAGAAAGGAAGAAGAAAAGTCGGTGCTAGTAAATAATTTACATAGGTAACATATTTAAGTTTAGTTTGAAATCTAAAACAAATACAGCTTGGCTTCTTTGCTGATTTTCTCGTTCATTTTGTTTACATTGGTGTTTTCGTCAATAAATGTAATCAAGATGGCATCTGTTTGACAAAAAAGGAAATGTAAGCAATCATATTACTGTTCCTGAATAAAAGCTCCCAATTTGTATGTATAAGTGTCACTGAAGACAGATAAAACAGTATTTGACTTTGTAGCTGTGGTGTATGTAAAGACTGTGGTCTAAGAGAGATAACTCTTATGTAATGTGTCACGCTCTCACATTACCACGTACGCTGCTGACCAAGCGGCACGGTCATGTAATCACACAAGTAATAAAGAATTCCCTATAAAATACGTCTCTTTTCTACCGACGAACCCAACAGTAGCTCATTATCTTTGGTTATAGTCAGTATCTAAAGAGTGTTAATCATCAAAATCGTTGATTTTATTAGATATACGAAAGTGGCCTCAGAAAATTGGCTATTTTAGATTCTCTACAGATCTAGACGTCCAGGCTTCTCGGGAGATTCTGTTGATGTTGATATGTTATTTACTTTAGCTTGAGCGTATGACTACTATCTGTCCCTGAGCCTCTCATTAAGGCCAACACTAAAGTAAAATTCATTATCTCAATTCACGCTGGTTCCTGTACACAATCGTTGACCCATCTAAGAGCACTTGTCCTTTGAAGGTATGTGAAAGCATTTAATATTTGAAAGGTCTCTCTCCAGTGTGGATATCCATATGTTTAAATAGGGGATACATTTGTCAGTAACTTTTACTACACTCTGCATTTGTATGGTTGTAGTACCTTGTGCATTCTCAAGTGCCTTTATAGTGAACTTACTTCTGCAAAGATTCTCTCACATGCGTTACATTTGAATGGTTGGTGTTTGAAAAGAAATCTTCAAATATGATTCATTGTACACAATGCACTTTAAAGGTGATGTCAGGAGAATGAAAATTAATGGTTCCAATTGAAAGACAATGTATTTAAACTAAGTGGAGCAGTAATAATTCAAATATAGAATGTAAAGTTTAGCCATGCGATTCCTTTTTCTTACAGAAAATGAATAAAAGGTGTTCACAAAAAATGGCCGCCAATGGATTTTATATGAATTTTCATACTTTGTCCTCTGACTATGGCTGGTTGGCTTGTGTAATGTGATTTATGACACTATCAAAATAATACATTTAACATGAACTAACAATTAGCAGTAAAAAATATAAAATATAGAATTATCAAAAAACGTGCTACTGCCCCTTTAATAGGGATAGGCCTAGCATGTGAATAACTGACCTGGGGGCTGGTTTTTGGTACACGAGGTTGAGCTGGACTCGCATGTAACGTTAGAATTATTCAACATGCTTTTAGCCTGTCTCTAATACACTACTCACCTGCACCTACGTTTAATCTACGTTTTATTTAAGGTATCGGGTTCCTTAGGCTTTTTCCTGTTCAATGGTGACATCTGGGGAATGGATAAATAACAAAATTCAAATAGTTTTTATTTGGTATTAAGTTACAATGTAACAGACTTCCTTTGATGTAGTAGAAGCGCGTGTCAAGAAAGTACAACTACTCAAAATAATATTTGTTTACAAATTATGTATGACACATTCATCCTGTTCATGAAATTTATATTTTTCTTAAGTTTACATTAACCTTACCCGCCTAACAATAACTTGGTAAGGTTTGAATCTGACTGATGTCAAAATAACACGTGTTGTACACTGACACCAAAACGGTCCTGACTTAGATTTTACAACACTTCACTCACACACAGCTCACATACTACAGACTCATAGGACCTTACATAGGAGACGAGAGACTCATTTCAACAGTCTTATTGAACAAGCTGACGATTTAATGTTAGGATGAGAAGATTTTGTAAATATTTTGTCTTGTTTTATTCTTTATTTCCAACATAAAACAATAACTTGTTGTATACTTAAACATCTTTGGACTTGATATTTGTTATTTCTGGTTATTTCGGCTTTTTGTTTGATAAGCTTGAACTCATCGTCTCTATACTCTATTTAAAAGCTTCAATCACTTGCATGCCTAAGCAGCTTCACTTTTACTTTTTACTTTTATGAGGCGTGTTCGGTATCGTTGAAGTAGATTGTGGCTAATGGCTAATACAAGTTTTGTCATGCCTAAGAAGTGACTGATATCATGGAAACAAGCTATTGAATATAATCAGCACAGAAATACTTGGTTTTATTATGTGATCAGCAATGAAATACTGGTGTTTCATTAGTGAAATAAAATGTCTATTTGGCTAAGTGAGGATATCTTTTCACAGTGAGCAGTGACGACATTTGATATTGCCAATTGTCAGGTGCCATATTACTTTCAGCTATGTGAACAAATTGGGGTAACTTTACAAGTTTAAATCAAACTCAAATACATTTTTATTTAAAATCATATAATGATTAGAATTAGAATCTGATGTTTTTTACTAAAAATCAGGCATATTTTGACTCATAACATGGGTAAAGTTGAGTAATTCTTCATTCCTCGGCCTCCATTATCATCAAGGAATTAAGAGTTAGTTAGACATTTCCCTACACAGAAGGCCAGGGGTGTGTGTCAGTCTAAAGCCCCTCCCCCCCCCCCCCCCCCCCCTCCCCCCCCAAACGAGTTGTCCGGTAGCAGCATTCTTTCGACATTATTTTGATATGCATGATCATGTGTACAGGTTACCTGGTTACAGCCATTGTATAGCATGGTTAACACAAGGTAGACCAGGAAGTTTTTAAATAACGCTTCAATTTAGTTACACCTATGTCCAATTTCTCAGAAGCTGCACTCTCATGTTAGTAACGGGAACGTTTAGGCAATACAAAGACTTGTTGATACCAATAAACCATTACCGTGCTGAGAAGGGGTTATTTATTCAATGAATTATTATCAATAAACTCTCTAAGTGACAACGGCCTCTTTACAACATTCACAATGTTAACTTGATCCTAAATAAATCTTTCTACTTCTGCATGTAAACAGTGTATTGTAACACTACCTGAGTAGCGAATGAGCAAGTAGTCTTCTTTGAATAGTGATCCCTTTAATGGGCTATGCAACATGCTATTTGGAAAAATAACTTTTATATGTGAACCTGTCCTTATTCAATACTATTAATGCTACAGGTGTTTTCCCTTCGAATTGGTGAGAGGTTATTATTGTTCCGTTGCACAAAGGAGGATCTCGTGACAGAACAGATGATTATAGAGGCAAACGTGAATTATTAATCTTTAGTAAATTATATATTGGAATGCTAAACAGAAGAATAACTAATTTGGCTAATGATGAGTCACTTATTTCAGAATTTCAGTCTGGTTTCCGAGCCGGTTATTCTACGGCTGATAATGTATTTTTATGCGCACTTGTGCAAAAGTATTTATCAAAGAATAGCGGTAAACTTACGTAGTTGACTTTGAAAAGACCTTTAATAGTGTCAATAGAAAGCTGTTGTTACTTCATCACAAAAGTTGGTTTGAAGGGAAAGTTATTCGAAAGGGATTTTCGATCCTGTGTTAAGAGAAATAAAGGGTTTTCTGATTTTTTTAGTGTCCGAGTGGAGTAAGGCAAGGCTGTCCTGTATTATTTTCCTTATCTTTTAATGAGTTAGCAGAAGAAATTATTAATTCAGACAGCAGAGGTTTACAGTAAGATCCTGACCTTATTGACATGTTATGCTTTATTTCGTGGATGATGTAATTATTGTTGTAGATAGTGTTAAAAGTTTACATTAGTGACTTGATATGATTCAAAATTACTGTGGATCATAGGACATACGGCAACAGTTAATATAAAAAAGTTAAAGAGTGGTCTCTAGAAAAGGGGGAAGGACTAATTGTGAAGTGGAAATATTGTAATATAAATGTAGCTACTAGTTAAAATTATCTAGGTATGGTCGTAACAGACAATATTAGTTTTTCTCAAAGTTGTAATTTTATTGCTATAAAAACCAAGAAAGCAAGTTCTGAAGACTAATCTTACATGTATAGACATTTTTCCTACACGTTATTTATCTTACAATATTTGATCTGCAGATTATGCCCATCTTGTTATTTGGCTCGGATTATTTGGCTCTTCAAACGTACGTAGAGCATAGAGAGAGTACATACTTTGGCTTGTAAACGTTTTCTTCATATTGGTAAAACAGCTCCAAACGTTTGAATTTTAGGCGAATGTGGCAGATTGCTTGTTTCTTCGACCTCTGTGATGAGTTGCATTGAATTTGCTTGAGAGTTATTCGCATGTCTGCTCATTGATATCCACTGAAGGCATATGAAATGATATACACACTAATCGTCATATCGGTTAACCATGTCCTCTATAGTTATGGCTTTGTCTACGTCTGGATGTTTCATGGTGTTGGCAATGTTGAATTGTTTTATCAGAATTCAAGCAACGCGTTACTGATATCTTAACTCAGAAATGGAAGTTTACCTTAAAATGCAGTAGTTGATTAAATTAAATATACAACCAGAAATATAATTAACTAATGGTGACTGCTCTCATTAGCGTCGTGACATGACAAAACTGCCTATTGGCATAGCTAGATTGCAAGTTGAACTTGGGCGATACTATAATGTTATCATAACAATGACGTTGTGTAAAGAATAACGTATGGTTGAAGATGAATTTTATTTATGGTGTGTCCAGTATTTAGGAACCTGATATTTAGATATTAACAATTGATTTGCACCTCATATACATGTAACTTTAAAACTAGTTTCAACAATATAATACCATCTCGTTTAGTGTGTGTTATTAAAACTCTACAGCTATATACCCGCCATGCATTGCGTCTAAGACGATGATTGTTATGCATTTATCCGAAGTGCTCACTGTAGCATTGTATGAGCTGGAGTCAACACGTACTGAATAAAGAATCTAATGCCTGTCCTGACTGGCTGAATGAAATCCGGCGGGGGAATAGTCTGGAAACGTTTAACATGTCTAACAAACCAAAAGCATTGCGATCTTAAGAAAAACATAGTGTCTGCATTGACGAGTTAAAGTGTATGAATAGTTATCAATTACTTCATGGTCATTATGTATATAAACTTGTAAGGATAGTATCTCATAAGCCCTTTGTGTCCTGTGTACAGTTTTTATTGTGCTGAATATATATATGAAACATGTAACTAGTAATTGGTGAGTGGCACAAAACTTTAAAAGACACAAGGTCTGGCTAAATTCATAAACTTCAATGAATAAGTTTATAGAACTGTACTTCATACGATCAAAGAAGAAATGTAACGTCATATGTTTTCCTTACGTCATGAGATTGATCTTTTGACTAAAGGTGAAAGAGACTCATATTCTACTTTAAAGGGGCAGTAGCACGTTTTTTGAGAATTTTATATTTAAAAAGTTTCACTGATAATTGTATGCTAACGCTAAATGTATTACTTTGATAGTGTCAAACATTTCATTACACAAGCCAATCATTCAGTCAGAGAATATAGTATGAAGATTCACCTAAAATCCCTTGGCGGCCATTTTTTTGTGAACACCTTTAATTCATTTTGAGTAAGAAAAGGAATCGCATGGCTAAACTTTACATTATATATTTGAATTATTACTGCCCCATTTGGTTTGAATACATTGCCTTTCAATTGGAACCATTAATTTTCATTTTCCTGACATCACCTTATATCCCCCCTATAAACGTGCTACTGCCCCTTTAAAGATTAAACAATAAGATCTTGGTATTGATATTGGTACAGAATGGAGATGAAACAAAAACACAAATTGGTACATGCCAAATGTTAAATATTAAAGGTACTAGGAACATTTGAAGCTTGAGTTTAACATAGTAGTGGATAGGTTAGTTGAACTGTAGTTACTTGTTCCTGGACACCAGATCGCAGAATTCTATGAATGCAGATATATATAATGTAAAGTTCAGCCATGGCATTCCCTTTTTACACAAAATGAATTAAACAAAAATAATCGCCAATGGACTTTATATAAA
The DNA here is from genome assembly GCA_916613615.1 of Steromphala cineraria. Lineage (NCBI taxonomy): Eukaryota > Metazoa > Mollusca > Gastropoda > Trochida > Trochidae > Steromphala > Steromphala cineraria. Next base: position 59,498,842 of record OU744728.1, on the reverse strand, counting down.
TGTTTATAATTTGTTCTCTGACTATGGATTATAAGTTTGTTTATAGAGATTTTGACACTTTGAAAATTATACATTGAACATTAATTTTGAATTATCAGTAAAACGTTGAAAATATAAAATTTATAATCTCAATTCACGTTAGTTCCTGTACGCAATCTTTAAGCCATATAAGAGCAGTTGTTTGAAAGTACATGGAAACATTTCAATATTTGAAAGTTAAGTTTGTTTTCTGGCATCTGACAGTAAAGATGTTTTTATAAATTAATGTCAATGGAAGTAACTACCGGTAACTTCTTATATTATAAGATGATGTCATTTTCGGGAATCATACAGAATGAAGAGTTAGTGGGGTATTTCCGTATACAGAAGGCTCCTACCCTTCGGACTAAGCCCCATTCTCGCTCAGCGGGCATTCTGTCGACGTGTATGATCATGTATGTGTACAGGTGACCTCGTTACAACCATGGCAAAGCATGTTTAACACTACATAGACATGTTTTCAAAGTATGTTTTAATGGAGTTACACCCGTCTCCAATTTCTGAGAAGCTGCACTGTCATGACAGTAACGGGAATTGTAGGTAATATAAAAGCTTATTGATACCAATTAACCATTCCTTCTTGAATAGGTACTTTATATTCAATGAATTAGTACCAATAAAACTTCTTAACAAAACTGGTCTCCTTTCAATATTCGTTATTCAAAACGGATCCCAAATAAATTTCATAGTGACTATTATATAAAAATATTGTATTGTAATACTACATGCGTCGCGAATGAGCCATGCACTCTCTTTGAATAATGCTCTCTTTAAAGGCTTAAGCAATATGCTATTTTGAAAAACTGTATTTGTGTACTTGCTGAAAGAAACGCGGCATGTGCATAATGTTCAAAAGACGTCTCCAAGCAGTGAAACGTGTCAAACCTTAGAAAGAAATCAAATTTCGGAGATGATGTATTTTTGTTGCAGATAGAATCAATTATTTTCAAAAGCGGCTTGATATTCTTCAAAGTTACTTTTGAAACTGAAACTAAGATAATGGTTTTTAGAAAACGAGATGGTTGTCTCGTTTCGACAAGTAAAAATATTGTAAAAGTAATGTTAATGTAGCTTCTATTTATATCATCAAGGTATGGTCCTATATAACAAGCAAACTTAGTTTTTCAGAAAGTTGTAATTATATTTCTTTAAGAGCTAAGAAAGCAATTTTTGAAGATAGACTAACATTCTGCTATAAGGATTAAACGTGAAGACCTATGGATACAATAGAAGAATGTCGTAATGGATAATGCTACAGATTGGAGATTTAACAAGAGCACAAAATGATACATGCCACATATGAAATATTATAAAATATTTGAAACTAGGATATGCAGGTAAGACAGGAAGGCAGTTGGATTAAGGGCGATGTTTGACAACAAATGACCTATATTCGCCCATAGTTGAATATGCAGAAATTACTTCCTTTCAAGGTATTGCTATTTCTCCTAACCTAAATCATACGGAATGAAGAGTTAGTCGGGTATTTCCCTATACAGAAGGCCCCTGCCCTCGCACTAAGCCCCATCCTCACTCAGCGGGCATTCTTTCGACGTGTATGTCTACAGGTTACCTTGTTGGGCAAGGCGGTGTCTTGAGTCCTGTATTATTTTCCTAATTCATCATGAGTTGGCAGAACAATTATTAATTAAGACAGCAGAGGTATTCAGTTGTATCCTGACCTCATTGAACTTTTATGCTATATTTCAAAATATAATTCGTGTTGCAGATGTTTTTACAAATTAATGTCAATGAAAGTAACTAAAATCTTATATTATAGGAGGATGTCCTTTTAAGGAATCATTCGGAATGAAGAGTTAGTCGGATATTTCCCTATACAGAAGGCCCCTGCCCTCGGACTAAGCCCCCACTCGGGCAGCGGGCATTCCTTCGACGTGTATGATCATGTATGTGTACATGTTACCTTGCAACAACCATTGCATAACATGTTTAACACTACATAGATATGTTTTCAAATTATGTTGTAATGAAGTTACACCCGTGTTCAATTTCTGAGAAGCTAAGCTGCACTGTCATGGCAGGTACAGGAATTTTAAATAATATAAAAGCTTATTGACACCAATTAACCATTCAGTGTTGAATAGGTATTTCATATCCAATGAAGAAGTACCAATAAAACTTCTTAACAAAACTGTTATACTACATGCGTCGCGAATGAGCCATGTACTCTCATTGGATAATGTTCTATTTAAAGGCTTAAGCAATATGCTATTTTGAAAAGGTGTATTTGTGTCCTGGCTGAAAGAAACGCGGCATGTGCATAATCTTCAAACGATCTCTCCAAGCAATGAAACGTGTCAAACAATCATCCATAGAAAGAAATCAAATTTTGCAGATGATGTATTTCTGTTGCAGATAGAATCAATTATTTACAAAACCGGATATTCTTCAAAGTTACTTTTGGAACTAAAACTAAAATAATGGTTTTTTAGAAAACGAGAAGGTTGTCTCGTTTCGACAAGTGAAAGTAATGTTAATTTAGGTTCTATTAATACCATCAAGGTATGGTCCTAACAAGCAAACTTAATTTTTCAGAAAGTTGTCATTATATCTCTTTAAGAGCTTAGAAAGCAATTTTTTAAGATAGACTAACATTCTGCTATAAGGATTAAACGTGAAGACCTATGGATACAATAGAAGAATGTCGTAATGGATAATGCTACAGATTGGAGATTTAACAAGAGCACAAAATGATACATGCCACATATGAAATATTATAAAATATTTGAAACTAGGATATGCAGGTAAGACAGGAAGGCAGTTGGATTAAGGGCGATGTTTGACAACAAATGACCTATATTCGCCCATAGTTGAATATGCAGAAATTACTTCCTTTCAAGGTATTGCTATTTCTCCTAACCCTAAATATTAAACTCCCGATTCCTTTTATGAAGGTTGTTTAACTAGAGCACACTTTTAATATCAAAACATAATTATTCTTTGACAGCTCCGATTATGTTTTGTCATAATAAGACGGAAAAAAACCTTTGCCTATCTTCTAAGTTTCCATTGGTGACTGTATCTTTGATTTTTATTTCATAAATTATGTATAACTTTATTTAAGCAGTATTGAGAAGTTTGAAATATGTACTCAACAAATATATCAATCACAAAAAAATAACCATGATATTCGTATCCCACAGAGAGATCAGGTACAGTAAGTCTGAAATAACAAGAAAAGCCTTCAAAGAGGCATGCTTGGTGCCACAAAGGCAGATGAAGGGGATTGTGATTAGTCGACCAATCTAGGTTATTAGTGAACAGTAACAACACTGGATAATAGATAATATTAGCATGTATTGATCAATCAATCAAGGTTAACTACACAAAATTGATTTCTATCAACACAGTTATTGAAAGTTATGAGTTTATGTATCAACAAGTGTTGGTATATTTCATATCAAAAGATACGAGGGTGATATTCTATGTATCATCCAAAGTAACCCTTTTTCACATCTCAGAAGTTAACAATAATAGTGACGTCACTATGTTTATGATGTTATGGCATTATGATGTAATTACTTGACGTAAAAGCACTGTGGTGTCATGAAGCGTTGACAATGACAGGATATTGTGCAAAATGTACTGCCAAACGATATCTCCTAGGTGCTATCGCTTGATTTGTCACAAGCCATGATGGTTAATTATTAACAGGAGTATTACAGATGCTAAAATACAAAATACTGTCCGATGATCTGACAACATTCGAACCTGGTCAACGATATATGTCATATTTGAAATATAGCACCCGTATATAAATACATGTTTTCAACATAATCATTTAGTGACATCGTTAAGTATGACTTGTAACGTGGTCGTAAATGCTTTAACTATTAGTAAACATTAGTCCTATTTCAATGTCAGCATCCTACCTACAGAAACATAACTTTTGGTTTGTGTGGGTAATAAGAAGGTGGAATCTGCAATTATTGAATGCGAAATAATGTTCTTTTCTAGAACAAATGCAGACTCTTCTTCATATGAGGTTGTTTTTGATTGAGTCTTTTACATTTATCAGCGTCTTGAATAGAAAATAGTAATACACTTTGAATATGACATTTCAAGCGAAATCATATTCCACAGTTTAATGTGCCAAATATTTTGTATTACCCATATATTAGGTAATGCATTTTTTGCTACAGCTCTCAATTGGTTATTTGATTTGGATACAACACATGTGATTGGCGCGGCTTCCCTTTGAAATTATCAACAATAATATAGAGAGAATTTCAGCAAAGATAGAGAAAAATCAGAACATTACTGCTTGGTGTCTTTGGGCACCAAGCAAATAAGGTTGCCTTGCAACTTTGTAAGAAGATGATCAACCCAAACTGAAAAGTTACAACTTACCATTTTAGCAGATTTATGTCGGCTTGGTGAAGTTAAGGTCTACTTGGAATGGTGGTATTTTTCTACCAGGCATTCTATTTGAAGACGATTACACATGTTTGAATGAATGCACATTGACGCACAAATCTTTAACAACAGAGTTGAATTGACAAAAGTCTTTATTGTAGCGACGATCACGATGGTGTTATATATTTGTTCATATCCGGTTCTATATATGTACTACTTGTATCATGCATTGAAAAGGGTGGAGAAGATCTTATATAAGATCTTTGGATCTCCATTCATCGGATATCACGTTTATCCATTTTATATGTCAGTCCAGGAACCGTCTTATTACTCTAAAGACTTTTATAGGAAATTGACCAAACAGTAACCTTTTTTGGGGGGCTCCAAAAGGATTAACTTTGAATGATATTTACGTGAGTGTAATCTATATTTATCTCGGACAACATCAACACATAAGAAGAAAGAAACAATGAACAGGAGCGCTTTGAGAAGGTACTATAGCACGATATAAATATCCCCATTGTTATCATTAAATCATGTTCACAGTAATAAAAGGTTGCACACCCTTCATTTATGCCTTAATTGTATTGCTTTGACAACGCAAGTATGATTTGATAATGAATAAAACACAAAAGATATAAAGATTGCCTATTCTATAAATCATTTCATTTTGCTTTTAAGTAAATAAACTATGGTTGGTAACTCAAACAATGCGAACAACAATAGGTTTCAGATAAGGGAAACCAAGTTGACATTTATTCATCAGAATCGTTTTTTATCGTGAAAAGGAAGAAAATAGGTTGTTGAAAATTTATCCTGTTTTTCAACAATAATTGAGAAAAAGGTTATTATCAAAAGATTTTGGTAAAATCTTAGATTCTTGTTATTTCAGTCAGTTAATTTAACACTTCTTAATATTAGAAAGTGGTACTTACTGATAATACAAGCCTGATATTGTCAGTAAGATTTTTTGTCTCAAATTTGTTGTTCTGCATAATTTCATATTTTAAAGTTTTATACTTCGTATGAAAGTGACTTTATTGAAAAATGCTAATACTAAAGGTTCATGAGTTCACTTGAAAGAATGGAGCTTTTTACATTACAGCAATTGATATTGACTTTCATTTTTCATAGTCATTGCCGGCGGTGTTGCCCGACTTTGAGGGTGTGGGTTCGAGTAAAAGCATCTGTACCATTAAGATAGTGTGATCCAAAATATTTCAATGTTATATTTGTTCACTTTCTATATGACATTTAGGGCATTTCATTTCTAGTGTAACAATAAATGTTTCTGAGCAGCTAAAGAGCAGATATATGATATCAATAACTTATACAATGTTATAGAAATTAAATTAGCTTTGTTTTTGTTACTTGTTATTGTCTTCTGTTTTATCAGAAAACTTTTACTGACGAAATAAAAGGGAATGCAACAGCTATTTCCAGAAAGAAAGAAGAAAAGTGGGTGCTAGTAAATTATTTACATATAAAACATATTTAAGTGAAGTTTGAAGTTAAAAACAAATACAGCTTGGATTCTTTGTTGATTTTTTCGTTCAGTTTAGTGCTTTCTTCGATAAATGTAATCGAGAAAGCATCTCTTTGACAACAAATTAAATATATATATATGAAAAGCAATCATATTACTCTTCCTGAATAAAAAGTATGTATAAGTGTCACTGATGACGGACAAAAAGAGAGAAATTTGACTTTGTAGCTCATTGTCCTGGGCTATAGTCACTCTCCTGGGCTAATAATCATCAAAATCATAAATTTTATTAGATATACGAAAGTAGCCTCAGAGAATTGGCTATTTCAGATTCTCTACAGATCTAGACGTCCAGGCTTCTCGAGAGATTCTGTTGATGTTTAAATGTTATTTATTATAGCCTGAGCGTATGACTACTAATTGTCCTTGAGGCTCTCATTAAGGCCAACACTAAAGGAAAATTATAATCTCAATTCACGTTGGTTCCTGTACACAATCGTTGACCCAACTAAAAGCAGTTGACTTTTGAAGGTATGTGAAAGCATTTAATATTTGAAAGGTCTCTCTCAAGTGTGAATATTCATATGTTAAGATAGGTGACACTTTGTAAGTAGGTTTTCCTACACTCTGCATTTTTATGGTTGTAGTCCCTTTCGCATTCTCAAGTGCCTTTATTCTCTAACTCTCGTTGCATTTGAATGGTTGGTGTTTGAAAAGACCTCTTCAAATAGATTTATTACACACAATGCACTTAAATAGGGATAAGCCTAGCATGTAAACAACTGACCTGGGCGCTGGTTTCTTGTACCAGAGGTTGAGCTGGACTTGCATGTAACGTTAGACTCACCAGCAGTAATTGAACATGCTTTTAGCTTGCCTCTAATAAAGGTCGTGCATTAAATTGTAACATATCTCGTTTTCTTTTCACAGATCCCTATATCGTAACTAAGATGTAAGTAACACGTAGGGAAGAAAGACCTACCCCCTGCATTCACTACTCACCTGAAACTACGTTTAATCAACGTTTTATTTACGATATTGTGTTCCTGAGGTTTTTTTTCCCTGTTCTATGATGACATCTGGAAAATGGATAAATAACAGAATTCTAATTGTGTTATATTATGTATTTAGTTATGGAGTAACATACTTCCATTGATGTGGTAGAAGCGCATGTCTAGAAAGTACAAGAACTCAAAATTATATTTGTTTACAAATTATGTATGACACAGTTCATTCTATTCATGAAATTTATATTTGTTTAAGATTTGCCAGTTTTGCTCAAACTTTCCCGACTAACAAAAACTTGGTAAGTTTTGAATCTGACTGATGTAAAAATAACACGTCTTGTACACCAACACAAAAACGGTCATGACTTCGATTTAACAACACTTTACTCACACACAACTCACAGCTTAAAGAGTCTAAAAAAAGGACTTTACATAGGAAACAAGAGCTTAATTTCAACAGTCTTATTGAACAAGCTGACGAGTTAATGTTAGGATTAGAAGTTTCCATAATTATTTGGTCTTGTATTCTTCTTTATAAGGTAATAACTTGTTGTATACTTTAACAGCTTTGGACTTGTTATTTCGGCATGTTGTTTGATATACTCTATCTTAAAGCCTCAATCACTTTCATGGCTAGGCAGCTTCACTTATACTTTTTACTTTTCCGAGAGATGCTCTGTGGAGTAAGAATAGATTGCCGATGGCTATGGCTAACAACAGTTTTTTCCCGTCTAGGAAGTGACTGATATCATGGAAGAACAGGCTATTGAATATGATCAGCAATGAAATACTGGGGTTTTCGTCAGTGAAATAAAATGTCTATTTGGCTACAGTTAGGATATCTTGTCACAGTGAGCAGTGACGACATTTGATATCTGCAATTGTCAGGTGCCGTTTTCCTTTCAGCTACGTCAACAAAAGGGGTAACTTTTCAAGTTTATATTAAACTCAAAGACATTTTGATTAAAAATCATATAATGATTAGAATTAGAATCTGATGTTTATTACTAGAAATCAGGCTTATTTTGACTCATGACATGAGTAAAGTAACATACAAATACAGTTTCATTTAAATCATATGATTATTAGATTAAGAATTTGATGTCTTTTTCCAGAAACCATGATTATTTTATCTCATGACATGGGTAAAGTTGAGTTACTATACTTTCCTCGGCCTCCATTTACATTAAGGAATTGAGAGTTAGTTAGACAATTCCCTATACAGAAGGCCACTGCCTGAAGGGTGCGGATCGGTCTTAAGCCCCTCCCCCTTCCCAAAACTTGGACGAGTTGTCCGGTAGCGGCATTCTTTCGACATTCTCTCAACGTCTCTGACCATGTATGTGTACAGGTTACCTGGTTACAACCATTGTATAGCAAGGTTAACACAACGTAGACCAGGAAGTTTCCAAATAAGATTTCAATTGAGATACACCTGTGTCAAATTTCTAAGAAGCTGCACTCTCATGTTAGTAACAGGAAGGTTTAGGCAATACAAAGATGGTTGGTTAGCATGAAATATTAAGGTTGCCTTGCAAAATATCCTTTTAACAAATTGCTTTATTACACACGTAGGTAACGTACAAGTGATGACATACTAATCTCGTACGACACACGTGTGTCGTATTGCGTTGACCTGTGTCGTATCAACATGACCTCTCATTTAGGGTCAACTAAAACGGAACTTTTTTCGAATTAATAACAAGCATGTCATTTCTTCAAGTTTACGGCTTTATATACTTAAAAAGAGTTGATACATAGACAGATATTTAGAAAACATTCGATTTCATCAGTGTGCAAAATCGATTTCATGAAAAATTAACAGATCAGCGAATGCATTAATATTATTACTTACATTACAACGTCAACCGTAAATTCAACACCCGGACATCGCATCATGCACGGTTTGTCAGTGATAACATGTGGGTAGATCAAGCCAAATGCTATCAAATGTGACAAGCACTGAGAATAAACAACTTTAAAAAGCAGTCACTGAGTCAGGAACACATCACAGGGAAATTGGGATTCCCCAAACACGCTGTAGCTACACAAGGCGATGACCTTGCCCTTCCCGTTGACATGTCGGGTCCCCGTCACTCTCCGAGCACGTCGTTGTTTTTCATTATCATCCATATCGATTCTATCGTTTCATTTGAAGTTTCTAGAAAAGTTCGAAATAGTGTTTGTTTCAGTTTAAAGATCTTCCATTACATTACCCGTTGGTAAGTAATCCGTTTTCAACGGAGCCAATGTATCCGCTCGCCCAGCCACAACGACACACGTCAGCCTTGACGCTTGAACATGGCGAGCCGACCGAGAGAAGAGCGTTGACAGATTCGACTCTGACTCTGAATGTTTACATTCTACACTTTCTGTATCAATCATTAATTAATCGTTAATCAAAACTCATCATCGATGAATTAGCCTTTTTTGACATTTCTAATTTTGGTTGATTTAATCGAAACTGGAAACTATTTTCTTTCTTCGCAGGTTTAAATGAGCGACTGCGCAACTAGACTGGTCACATCACGAACGTCGATTATTACGCATTCGGTTATTGAAACCGGTTTCGGGTTTTCGGAATTGTTTCCTTGATGCCATACACGAAAATGAGGATTATTAACATATGTGTCTATTCTAAACGTGTGTAATAAATAAAATACCACACTCGGTCTCATTAGATACGAATTATACGAAACTCGTGACCTTCCTATGGTATCTGACCTCGCTTTCGCTCGGTCAGATATCGCCGGAAGGACACTCGTTTCGTATAATTCGTATCTAATGAGACCTCGTGTAGTATTCTCTATTTACTTACCATTTTTGCAGCTCTTAGTCGGTTTGATGTACTGAAGGTCTACTTGGAATGGTGGAATATATAGACCATGCAGGCACGCTACTTTAAGAAGATTTGAATGCATGTTTGAATGACGGGAAGACCCTTCACAACAGAGCTTGAATTGACAAAAGTCTTTATTGTAGAGACGACCAGGAAGGTGTTATTCACTTGTAATTATCGGGTTCGCCTTACTGCCTTTTCTATCATGCATTCATAGGGGTGAAAAACTTCTTTGTATCTCCATTCAACGGATATCTTTTATCATTCAGTCCAGGAGACGTCATATTACTCTAAAGACTATTATTGGAATTTGACGCAACAGTAAACTGTTATGTACTATCTATGACATACTAACCTTTTTGGGGGCTCTTAAAGAATTAACTTTGAATGATATGTACGTCAGTGTAATACATTTATCTGGAAAACATCAACACATACGGATAAGAAAAACGAATAGTTAGAATCTTTTTAAAATTATAATTATGATATTGTGATAAATAGAGATTATTACCCGAGGAAGTGTGTCATATGATTTTCACGAAACGAGTGTGAATTTTTGTATTACCCCAGCGAGAAATATGTCACTACTTATTTTCAACCATATGGGTAATAAATAATGCTTATTATCATGAGTCACTATAGGAAAATTCATAGTAAGTCTAGCATGCTTCAGATGTTCCTCGCATGATTAATGGATTAAAAACGCAGATTTCTTAACATGAAAAGAGAAGAGATACTATGTAAATTTTGCAATAATAACATCTTGAAAAATGAATACCATCTTTTGCTTGTGTGTACTTTTCATAATGAACTACTTAAAAATACCTTTAAGACTTCTATCATGTCCATCCAAAGATAAATTCTCGTACTTATTAAACTCGAAAAATTGGTAGAAATACAGAATCTAGCAATGTTTATATGCCACGCATTTAAAATCAGGAGACAGTAGTAGCACTGAATCACATTTGATAAAGTATTTTGTGTAAAACACATTTATATATATATTGAACTGTACAATAATATATAACGTACTATAGGCCTGAGTATTGAATAAAGATTGATTGATATTGTGATAAGTTTCTAGTCACTTATCTTGTATACATTGTAAAAAGGTTTTGCATACCATTTATTTGAAACTAAAATGTATTGCTTTGACAACGCAAGTATACATTGACTAAATGGCACACAAAGCACATATAGATTTGCTATCTTATGAATATTTTCTGCTATTTAATGCTGTTAATGTTGACATTATAAGAAATTAGGACTGAATTTGCCATGGTACTGTTTAATATTAACTATGGATTTTGTGAAAAAACATGGTGACATAAGGTACAGATTATGAAAACAAATAAGTTCTTACCAAGATAACTTTAACATTTCTTTTATAAAGCAATATTACAGAGTAGGAGGTTTTTGAAAATTCATCCTCTTTTCAATATCATTGACAATAATTGACAAAAAGGTTAAAATCAAATGGTTTTAGAATTCATCTGAGTAATATAAAACACTACCCTACGACATGGAGTGGTAATTACAGTTAATACCGGACTGATTTTGTCAGTTGCTGTTTTGCAAAATTTAAGATCTGTGAGGTCTATAGTGTCTTTATGTAAAATACCGACACTTAACGTCTATCAGTTGACTTGAAAGAATGGAATTACGTAACAGCAACCACACTTGACTGTCATCTTTCTGGACATCAACATCACAGAATTTATGAATGCAGGTAGTGCATCAGTTATCATTAGTTATCAGCATGAAGTTTGAATGAAATTAAACTGGTCGATAATTTTTACAATTATATGCACCTTTTCTGAAATATTGTCTCATTCTTTTCAGAAAGCTTTTACTGGCGAAATAACTAGCTGGTGCATGAATTTTTCACACCTATTCCGAACATAGAGTGAAAATCTGGCGCCCTGTATTTCAATATTAAAGTTTGTATTTTAAAAACAAATACAGCTACACTTATTTTCTCATTTTCTCCTTCAGTTTGTTTCATATTGGTGTGTTCTTCTGTGCATGTTATTCAAGATAGGATCTGTTAAACGACAATTGATCATTAAATGTAAAGTAATCAGATTACTGTTCTTGAAGAATAAACTGTAATATATTTTTAAGTGTAACTGAAGACTGACAAATAATGATGCTATTGTCTTTGTAGCTCATTGTCCTAGACTTATATCTAGTCTCTGAAAAGTATTAAATAATCAAAAACATTTATGTATATGCTTATCATAAAATATAAGAAAGTTGCCTCAGAGAATTGCCTATTTCAGAGTTTCTTTAGATCTAGACTTGCTTCTCAAGGATTCTGTTATAAGTTGATATGGTATGCTGCAGACATAGTCGACAGATGGGAACGTCGCTGTTTTTTTCGATCGTCTAACCATTTAAAGGTTTCAGCAGACTGGGACGCCACAAGACCGACCTAGAGGCTGGAGATCCCCAGTTATAACTCAAAATGAAGACTCGTCAAATTCACCTCAGAAACCGTGTTCAAACGGCCACAGCGACAGCTAATAGAGCACTTGGACCCATAACTTATAGAAATTTAAGATCACCTAAGCTGTGGATCAAGGTCAAATATGGTTTTCAAGGTCACAGGGGTCACAGCAACAAATTTCATTTTACATTTAATTATAATATCCTCTTATTTGTATCATATCAAATGAACGCTTATTACGTTCCCTTTTCAAATTTATCACATGTAACAGTCTATAATACAACAGATCTTGAAAATGAAAATATCTTATTCAAATCCTGTTTTGACCTTGTATTCAGGGCGAGTTTTGCTGACCTTAGATCTTTGTAAAATTGATAACGGAATATACTTATGGTGAAGAAGATTAAACTTGCACATTTATAAAAAATTGCATCTCCTTATATGAGACCTTTTACGTCCTTAAGATCACAAATACACAATATCTCTGATACAGTTTTACTGTGGTTTTTTTCAAAGGAACAAGCCATTGACATCTACATTTAAACTTCATAATTATGAAACCCCCACCCCCCCCCCCTGGAAAGGATAAACAAAAACCAAAATAAAGTGACTGTTTTATCATTTTAGAGATTTTTTTATATTGTTTGAATTTTTTATATATTGAAATATTCCACAGTTGACAATTTTGTGTGTGTTACAATCTTAATGTCATATATCTCTTCCAAAGTCTAGTCTTCTACGCAGCTCTCATCGATTTTCTCAAGGCTTTTTAATTTGTGGACAGGCAGAAGTTATTGTATGTATTGCATAATAAGGGAGTAGTTGGTTAAATGTATTATCTTCTTCAAGATATGCATAGTAAAGTTAAGGCTTGTATAGTAAATGATAGATTTCGTTCGATTGGCGTTCGTCAAGGTTGTATGCTAAGTCCTTTTTTGTTCTCCCTTCTTATTAATGAATTAGCTTTGCAAGGTATTTTTGTCACAGAAGAAATTAAAGATATTATTTTGCTGTTGTTCGCTGACGATGTAGTGTTGGTTGACCATACAGTTGTCGGTTTGCAACAAATAAATTGGATTTCTTACACAGTTATTTATTGAAACAGGGCTTAAATGTAAATTCAGACAAATCTAATATTATAGTATTTCGAAATGGTGGTTGTGTTAAAGGCGTTGAGAAGTGGTTATATGCAGGAAAAGACGTTAAATACTTACGTATAATAAATATCTTGGTATTGTATTTTCCTCTAGGCTAGTTTGGTCTAAGCCTTGCGAAACTCTTTCAGTTCAGGCTAGAAAAGCTTTGTTTCCAATTCACTAAATTATTAAGGCTTACCCATTTGATACAGATAAGATACAGAGAAAATGTTTTAAAATTATTTTGTCTAAAGGACCTCCTACGAATATTTTGTAAATTCAGATTCCAGTCACACAAACCTAAGATTAGTAAATTAAGGTACGACGAAGTTTTTTGGTAATGATCAGCTTTTATGCAATAATTATAATATGAAGGTAACAGAAGATGAGTATATGTTTTATTAGTCTGCCCCTATTTAAGGCATTTACGGGAAAATGTATTCCTCCATACTATTCCATTTTCCCTTCAAGGGAAAATTGTATCAGTTCTTCTAGCAATCCTCATCATTAAAAATTTGTCCATTTATTTGAAAAGAAAACGGTCAACATATTGTATGTAAACTTGACATGCGTAGATTTTGAGCTGTATTTTCATGTGTTTTTGGCCACTTGTATATAGTGTAATAAGTTTTAACCTATATCTGAAGGAAATGATAAAAACATGGTTTTTGATTACATATTTTGATTTTTAAAACATCTGTTGCATGATAGACTGTCATAAGTGACATATTTGGATATGGAAAGCAATAAGCAATAAGCAATAAGCGATATGCAACATAACACATATGAGAGGAAAATATTATATCAGTATATGTCATATGTTTTATGAAATCTGTTCTCATGACCCCAATGACCTTGATAACCCCATTTGGATTTTCTTAGATTTCTTATATGTTAAAGGGATAGTAAAAGAGTGTATATGAATATTAGTTCTATTGCAATTTGTGGTGGGTTGACTGATTTTTTTGCTAGAATCACTGGACTAAAATGAGTTGACTTTAGATTTGAATTATTTCTTCTTTAATTAATTTTTCAAATAAAATCAAGGGATATTAAAATAAATTTTTATACTCCATTCTGAACAAAAGTTCAGTTAATCATTGTTTACTGTTAATAACGATGATTTTACAAAAGGAAATCAAATTCTTGCACCACAATTTCCTTCTTGAACATGACTTATTTTTTAACAACATGATGAAAGAAATAAAATACTTAGCAAATCTGATTTTGATAATGAAGGCTTTTATGAAATTTTGCCTTGGGCAATTTCATTTAACATGAAATAACCAATATTTAAATGTGAAAAATTAGCTTCTAATGAACATACTTATTAAAAGAAATACTTTTGCATGTTTATTACTAAGAAAACAAAAACATTATTTCAGAGATATTTAACTTTGCCATCTTAATTCTCAGTAAAAAAGACCTGGAAACAATTCAGCAGAGTGCAGTGTGATGTTTAATTCACTCAGATAGATTTTAATGAACTGTCAGTTATTATTTTGAATTTGTTCGAAAGAAAAAACAGCGATTTCATGGCTTTTATCGAAGGAGCTGTTGAGCCGTGAAATTCGTAATCACGATAGGTGTCACTGCTTTGTTTCAAAGGTTTGCTATGCCTTGAAGGCAAGGTAGGAAACGGATAAGGTTTGCTGTTGAATTGACCTAAGACAATGTCTGTTGTTTTATCCAAACCATACTTTCATATCGTAAATGTACAAACCTATTAGCTTTAGAATGTTTCTTTTAGCAACAATTGCAAATCTTCGATAAAATAACATCATTGATACAATGTGTGTCCGACAATTCATTGAGTCTATTTAACATTATGTCTTAAAATGACACTCAGCGAGTTGGTGTTCGTTTAAAATAAATTTCCTTCAAACACTTAAAAATACCATCACTTTATAGAAAAATCTTTCCTCTATACGCTGACACTATCAAATATGTTTGGGAAACATGGGAAATACCTCTAATTAGTGCCAAAAGACACCCGGTGTATCAATTAACACGCGTCTCGGAAAATCCTATATTTAGCAGCTGGGTTTTTCCCAAAATTGCGTTTGCGTGGACAGACCACGGGTCGAGTTGATGAACACTGCAGATATGACTCGGATGTTGACTAAACCGTATCATAAGCACAATCAAAATCTACATAAACTGTTATGATTCTAAATAACATTTCCATTTTGAAATCAAATATATGACACTGACTTTAGCGGATATACTGACATATCATTTTAATACTGCTTTCTTGATAATCGTTGGTTAAAATAAGATACTTTTTTGGTCGAAAATATCTTAAAACTAAACTCTTATCTGTAAATATATATTTGGACATGAAATGACATTTCCTTGTGTATGCGATGATTCTTTTAGAAGCTTCCCAGGTATTTGTGCAAAAGAATAACCATCGCAAACCAAATTACTTATTATTCAATTTTCCATTATCAAATGTTTTTAGCAAACTAATAAATGCGACAAGTACGTAAATATTTAGTGATTGGAATATTTCGGATAGTGAATCGTACAGCAGGCATTAAATATAAACACATTATTTAGAGCTAAACCCTTTCCCATTGACAAATTGGCTAATTATTGAACCAATTTTTTCAAGTGACGTGCCATAGGTTTTATAATATTTAGACCTCTTATAAGCCAAAGTTTCCCTTGTTGGTATTATCCAAATAATTTTAAAACGAAGTGGGAAATAAAAAAAAATGTCATACAAACGAAAAGCAACCATCGAGAAAGTCGACCTTTCTTATTAATCGGTACACAGACGAAACGTTAACCGGTATAAAAAAAGTACATTCTATAAGAAAAAAACATTATTAGCTTGATAAACTCAGAATCCTAAATCAGATCAATGAAATTTCTTGTTATTGTTTTAGGAATCTACAATTATTATCAATATATATATGTAGTCAAGTTACTTGTTTTTTTTTCTAAGTACAGTGTTTTAGCATGAGCTCGAACCTTTAATCTGTGGATAAACGACTAAACGGCAAGAGAAAGCACATTAACAAATATTATATTTTGGATGACAAAAACTAGCAAATACCGAAAATTGAATAATATTAATTTTAATCAATCACACACAAGTACACCCGTTTATGGGCATTTAAACATAACACCGACGTCTAAGTGGATATTCAGTATGATAATAGATTCAACTATGTAACTAACTTTAACTTGCCTGTATATCGAGTAGACTAATTATTATATAAAAGGACAATTAAAGTGTTCTTAGTTCATTAAGTTGTCATGATGAGCTTATTGATGCACGCCTATATATTCACTTGTCAAGTGTTCTGAGAAAGATAACCTAAATGGGCTTGCCACGATGATATGATAATATCGATAATAGCTTAAATCAACACATCAATATAATAACTTAAAACAAATTAATAATCTTGTTGTTATCGTTTCTGTCCCCGATTCCTGTGACACTCGCAAGCCCAATTGACTGTTCTCGGCAGTTGAGCGTTCGTATAAACTCACCACAATCCCATAATGCATTGAGCTAGGAACATCCGGGACCCGATCTATTTTTAGACATGTCAATTCGCTTTCAGATTTTTGGCTGTAATATCATAAATGATGATCGGAAAATTTTCAAAAAAAATTGAAATGCTTTCATGCATTTGTTGAATTTTTGGAATTTTTATTTAGGATCGATGACTTGCGGAGTGTCTCTTTAAGGAGAAGAAATTCTTCTACAACTTTAAATGTTCCAGAGTGCTAAAGGATTTGTGTAGTACACAGAGGTAGCAGTATCCAATTCTGTAATTCCACAATAATGCTACTCTTGAAAGGATGAGGCTAAGGACTAGTTATAGCCCTAAAACTAGCGCTAGTCTAGGAAAAATGTTCCTTTAGAATGAGAAAACACCAATTTCTCTATATATGTTCCATTTTTTAAGTAAATTTCACTAAACTCTGCAAAGACAATGATAAAGAATGAATCTAATGAATGGATATAGAAGCAGCCTCTATGTTTCATGCTAAAGTGGTGGGACATCTTTGTGGCAATATGAAATATGGTGACAACCCTTGAACGCTTGGTGCACGTTGCCACTGCATCTGAATCGGGAATTGCGTCTAAGGCTTCTATGTTATTCACTTGTTTAAATGTTAGCGTTTTAATAGGTTTTCTCAATTTTACTGGGAGTTTTCCATATGCTATTCTGAATATTTTATTCCCACGTCCACAAGCATAAAAGAGAGAAGATGTGTTGTGTGAAATGGTAGCCGTATTTGGCATACATTCAGTGTGGGCCAACAGGGATGTTGTTTTGCTCTTTATTCTCAACAATCTCCAAGTATTTTTACCATGACCTGATGAATGAAAAATTAAAGTTTTGTGAGTTTCCACCAAATTCAGGAAGTTAATCTTAACTTTTGCTTTTCCACCATAGAGGAGTTTGTCCCTTCTTCCGAAACGTGAGTATACTGCCTCAGATTTGCCTTCCTTTATATAGAAGGCGATACCGTTTTGCATATCCAAAACAAAAACGACTGTAGATTTTGGGAGATTTAACTTTGGGGTCAGTCTTACAAAGTGCATCAATTTCAAGGAAAATTCGTAGATAGGGGTGCGACCATTGTATAAAAAATACAGTTTATGACGATATTCACTTTTCACTCTATCACGATGACTTATGTTTGTTATTATCCCTGGTTTTGGGTCCTGTTCTCTGGTTTCTTGTTTTATAGTCATATTTAACAGGTTTCTAATACCATCTGACTGTCGTGTACCCGCCATGTCTATCTGACTCAAACTGCAGTTGGTCGTATTTACAATTGAAGTCGTGTTCATTTGAGACCTCGAGTTTAATCTCATTTTGGGATACTTATTCATAGGAGATTCAAATACCGTGTCACCTCTATATTTCGCTTGAGTGAGTTTCACGTGTATTACAAATTTCTGTCCTTCGTTAATCTCTTGTCCAGTAAAAACGACGCATATATTTGTAAACTTAATAAGCAGCACACCAATAACCATATCAGTTGACGGAAGCTGATCGACACATGAGGGTAGATCCAGTTGAAGGTTTCTCATTGAAATCCGTGTTATATTCACCTTGTAGTTCCGTGAAGACATCAACTGCTCAGTCCAGAAGGAGACAAGTTGCTTTGCATCACAACATAGATAGATACACGCTACAATAAGGCAGTTCACACAGAGGAGCGGGCTACCTGCTGGAGTGAGCTTCATTGTTGTATGTGGGCCAACTTGCTGAAATACATAAAGAAACTTGCTGAAATACATAAAGAAGAATCACAATATCGATAACAGATCTTTCAAATTCTCATTTTAAACATTTCAAAGGAAACCAGGCAGACAAGAATGGTAAAAACGATAGTTTATGACGTAGATATGAACTATGTTTTCAAAGTATGTCATCCGTTGTCATATCGTTGGCTATGATCTGGGCAATGTCAATCAATGATGCCTACAATCACATGGGAGCGTAGGCTCACTTTTTAATTTGCTGTGATGGATATACATGAAGATATGGCACTGGTTTCTACAAATAATTTACATTCTTTGTTAAACATTTCGCAGGAAACGGCAGCGTAGATAATGGACACAATTAATTAAAAAAATTAAATCTCCCGTATTTGTTATCATTACATCAAGACAGCTGTACAATTCACATATCTCATTAAAGGTCTGTCTACAGTTGGCTTAATCGTTGGGTAAAATCTTGGCATTGTCTACTTTTATTTATCGTCAGGAAAAATAAGTGTTTGAAGTTTTTGTGTGTCTTTTGTGGAATTATTGAGACCAGATTTTTATAAAGTCTCTTAATTCTTTAATCTTGTTCTTTCTTTTCTTCTATTCTTATATCATTTTGTTAAGTTTCTTTCTAATATTATTCACGTAACTTTAACTAGTCTTACATATTAACTGAAACATTACAGAAGCAAAGTTTAGAAACGTTTCCAAAACAAATGAACCGAAATTAAGTAAATTAAATACAAACACCTAATTTATAAACGATGATAATATGAAGTTAGAAAAACATCCAAATGTGAGGAACAAGGAAATAGACCATTTCACTTTTCACTTTTCACATTTCCACAGTAAGGGCACATGCAACCTAATTTGGACAAAACTTGGAAATACTAAAAATAAATACTGAACATGTTAAATGATAATAATGGAAATAAACCTCATGGAAATATGAAAACACCCACCTTGTTTTTTTACACTTAAAAGGAGTTTATACTTCTTTGACATGCACACCATGCACTACATGACCTCTTGTTTTGACCACATTGTTTTAAAAGTACATTCAAGATGAAGTGAATAATTTATACTGTCTTCATTGTATTTTTGCAAAAATCTTTTAAATAGGAGAACATTCACCAACATGATCCAAACTGCAGCTTCCGCATGCTGACATAAAGGTGAATCAAGTGTTGCTATCTCACACTTGCAGTTCCTAAATATACGCTTGACAGCCGTCTTAGTCGTGTACCACTATACAGTCAGCTCTCGTTAATCCGACACTCGTTAATCCGACAATCACGTTAATCCGACAAAAAATGAGGGAACCATTTAAAACAGTGATAATTACTTTCGTTAATCCGACATTCTCGCATTCCGACTCCGACAGACCAATCTAGCAACCGATTGATGCAAATACACTGTAAAAGCATTCGTTAATCCGACAATCAACTTGGCCGGTCGGATTATCCGACCGTGAATAAACAGTAACACTCGAGTGGTAATTAGCGTGGGCTATACTGGCTGCTTGTTAATGATGCCGGTGAACATCACACTTGTTGTTTAGAAACACACGATAATTAATTGAGACGATTTAATTAATCTTTCTCCTAATCAGGTACTCGTTGCGCCCAATCACTTTAAAGTGACACAGAGTATCTTTCTTAAAAATTTGTTTGGTTTTGATAAGCTACAAAATATCTAATATGCTGATTGAAGTTCATATCCCATCACTGGATTTGCTAATATATCTATTTATGCATATTACATGTATCTCTAAAATGCTTGATTCTATGGCAAAATCAAGAAAACATCTCAAATACGTTTAATATTCGAAATTATGCATCCAATTAATCTACCGATTAATTACAATACCTAATAAACACTATCGGATCGAATATATCTTCCTGTCAGCTGATAACAAGGTTTCAAAATTACGTTTGGCGAACTTGCGCGCGCCACTCGAGCCACATTGTCCGGTTTTCGATCAAAATCCCGACTTTGAATGGCCGTATTTTCGCTCTAATGTACTGAATGATTTTTAACTTGTTATTTTCAGTAACAGTTAGTGGTTCCCGATGTAATAACATCGATTTCAAAATTTGACATATGTGATCCTATCAACATACTCTGTGTCTCTTTAATTGAGAGGTGTCGTACCTTTTTGTCGACCCTGAAAAATTCTTTGATGTCATATGTTGTTTTGGGGTTGTTGTTACAAGGGATTAACTCTGGGGAGACACTACAAGTTGAACTCATGTGCGAATAGTGATCACCATTTTATATGTGAAATGTGTTCACCCTGTGACAAGATGTATATGTTATGAACATAATTAATGAGTTCACTCAATACAACTATTTAATCCAATCATAAACCACATATAAGTCATTGAATGTCCAACACTTCCTAGGCTTTAGTTAAGCATTTGTCATGGTCTGAAAGGCAGACTGGATAAAAGAAAAAAAAACATTCAAGGGGAAATGTTAATTGTTAAAAACAGATAGAACTTTTCGTCTTAAAACAAATGATCACATTTCTGACAAATTTAGAAAATGGAAGCTCGCAAGGAAGTATCATATCACCAACCTTGTTCAATTTTATGATAGATGATCTATTTCACAAACTACCGGAACACCGGGTCCTCTGTGTCAGTCATTAATATCAGGATGTATGTGCAGAAATATTACAAAGCCTATCAAAGTAAATGAATGGACCCAAAACTGGGGCCAACACCCAGAGCCGACTGCAAACAACTGAGGTTATGCATTAATGAAGAACAATAAACCATCATAACCTTTGATGAATACCTAACATGGAATCAGCATATTGTTTAACTGTCACAAAAACGCAAAGAAAAGTCTCAATATATTCGTAATTCAATGTATTACGAACGCTGTCTCACATCACGTGGTGCAGCAGCAAGGAAATGTTACTCTTTCTATATAGCTCGCTGTTGAAATCTGCACTATGGAACAGGAGCGACACTAGTCAAACCAACATACAAAAGCTACAAACATACAAAATCAATGTTACCAATATATATCAATGGGACTAATCAGACATGAACCAATGGAAACCGCTAGAGAAAGAATGGAAAAATAATATTATCAACTATATGCATAAGTCATGTTTACAAAATAAAGCAAATAATTCTTGGTTGGTCCATGGTGCTATGTTCATTTATCAAATGTATATCAATATTCTAATTAAAAGTTCAATATCCAATGTATCTATTATGTGTGCTAAGTATCAAAATGAATACAATATTGTATTTGACTACTGCAGTCATATATGGGATAATTGTACAAAGCAACAAGCAGAAATGTTAAAAAAACTCAATCTTGATGCTCTGAGAACCGTTTGTGGTGCCGTCCGTGGTACGAGTCATGATAAAATATATAAAGAAACGAACTGTAAACCATTATACCATCGGCGATATGTTTACAAAATGAGCTTGTTTTATAAAATGGTCAATAATAACACACCAAGTTACCTAAGCAACCTTGTACCTCCGAAAATATCAGATGTCATTGATTACAATCTTCGTGATGACTCAAAACTTCAGACCATAAACTGCAAAACTGTAAATTATGCAAAATCCTTCCTTCCAGACTCGGTAAAACTATTGAATTCATTACCGATAGAACATAGAAATTCGCCATCTTTATCTACTTTTAAAAAAGCTATAGCCCATGAAACTATCATGTATAGTAATTTCAATTTATATACTGGTAGTAGATTTTCTCAAATAATACACACTCGTCTTAGACTTGAATGCAGCGATTTAAATGCACACAAGTTTGAAAGATTTATATCACATATTCCCGCCTGTTCTTGTGGCCATAACTATGAAGATTCAACACATTACTTCTTTTCATGTCCTCTGTATACCCATATAAGGCAAAATATGTTCTTTTATATAAAAGGTTTTGATTTGAAATCGGTCTTATTTGGAAACCCAAATTGTTCTTCTTGTGTTAATAATGATCTATTGACATCTGTGCACGAATTTATAAATTTAACCGGCAGATTTGCATTTGCATTTGAAATAAATAAGATCAAGCATAAACAATGTTCTTTCAGAGAGATTATCGTTTGGTTCAGAATGCTAAATTTGACAGTCGCCACTAAAAAGTCACGTGATTGGATGATGTTATGTGACGTTCGAAAGCAGTTCTGTTTGTTTTCACAAGATGGTAAAACACATTGTTATCTAATAAAGTATTAAAGGAATTTAGCAAGACGTAGCTAATCCTCCATTACATTAAGCGATTGGTATAGTTTGCCTCCAATAACTCATGAAGTGGCCCTTGAACACTGTCTGGTAGAACAATCTTCTTCTTCTACTACTTCCGCAGTATTCATTAAGTGGTTGAGCATACAGGACAAGCAGGATCAAGAGATTGCCTGAATTTAAGCAGTCAATAAGATGGTCCTGCCATAGAAAAGTCACCATCTGAAGTAGAGAACACTAATTTTGCACCATTTGTTTCATTTTTAAAGTAAATTTCACTAAACTTTTCGAGCACGACTATAAAGATAGAATCTAAAGCAAAGACGTTAACACATCCTCTATGTTTAACGTTGAATTGGTGGGACATCCTTTTGGCAGTATGAAATATGGTTACACTTCTTGATCGCCTTCTGCAAATTGCTACTGCATCAGAATTTGGAATTGCGCTCAAGGATTCTATGTTATTAACTTTTTTAAATATAACCGTTTTAATAGGTTTGTTCAATGTTCCTGGAAGTCTTCTATATACTATTTGATATATTTTATTTCCACGTCTACAGGCATTAAAGAGAGAGGAAATGTTATGAGAAATGGTAGCAGTAGTTAGCATACATTTAGTGGGGGCCAACAGGGATGTTGTTTTGCTCTTTATTTGAAATAATGTCCAATCGCTTTTGCTGTGTGCTGATGATTGAAATAATAAAGTCTTGTTTGTGTTCACCAAATTCAGGAAGAACAACACTGATTTTGAATCATAGAGGACTTTTTCCTTTCCTCCTACACATGAGCAAACGTAGAAAGAATTGTGTTCCCGTATGAAGTAGGCTACACCATTTCATATCATAAACAAAATCGACTGTATTTTTAGGGAGGTTGCAAGTTGGGACAAATCTTACGAAATGCATCGATTTTATTGAAATGTCGTAGATATGATCGCGTTCAATGTGTACAAAATAAAGTTTGTGACTATTTTCAATTTGTACCCTATTATTTATGTTATGTATTATGCTATGTATTATCCCTGGCGTACGGTCCTGTTCTCCTGTGTCTTGATTTTGAGTCATCTCAATCATATCCAAATATGGAGTCATCTTTAATGACTGTCCTGTAATATCTCCCTGCTGTTTCCTTGTCAAGTCTGTTTGACATAAGCTGCATTTGTTCATGTTTTCTAATGTAGTTTTGACTATTTGAGAACTCAGGTTCACTTTCATTTCGGGAACCTTGTCATTTGTAGAATTAATTTTAATGAGTTTCACATAAATTGTAAATTTCCGTTCCTGAACATTCTCTCGTTGAGTAAATACAACGCATGTATTTGTAAACATTATAAGCAGCACACCAATGACGCTAATATCAGTTGCTGAAACTTGGTTAGCACAGGAGAATGGATCCAGTTGAAGGTGTCTCATTGAAATCCGTGTTGTATTCACCTTGTAGTTCCGTGAAGACATCAACTGCTCAGTCCAGAAGGAGACAAGTTGCTTTGCATCACAACACAGATAGATACACGCTACCATAAGGCAGTTCACATTCACCAAAATGATCCAAACTGCAGCTTCCGCATGCTGACATAAAGGTGCATCAAGTGTTGCTATCTCACACTTGCAGTTCCTAAATATACGCTTGACAGCCGTCTTAGTCGTGTACCACTATATTATCTTTCTCCGAATCAGGTACTCGTTGCGCCCAAGATGTCTTAGCAGTTACTTCCCTGAAATGGTTATATAAAAAATGTCAACTTCAAAGTAGAAAAAATATATTCCTTTAGAATTGAAATAAAAAAATAAATAATTAATTCTTTAAAACAACATTAAACTTGTAAAAATAATTTGTTAGACCATTACAAAATTTGTTTCTACACAAGTCCCAAGACACAGATTGCTATTTTCCCAATCATTTCCCAATATCAATTGTCTTAATCTTGTCCGTAGGGACAAATGTGTTGAAGGTGCGAAATTCATTCTGATTACGGATCACTGCTGTATGAGAATTATCATGTTCATTGATTGGTATCATGTTCAATTACATTAAATAATTTATTTAATCTTTTCAAAACATTCTTGTTGATATTTTTGTTCTTACACAAATGCACAATTTTAATCATAATTTAAAAAAAACATTAGTTCAATAAAAGATCCGAAAGGAATTGTGTACTGAACAATATAAAAGAATAATGAATTAAAAAATTTGATTTTCTCAGTCAATAACATAACCATAAAGAAGACATTGTAATATCTTTAGTTGACATAATACTTCGGACGAAGACACTAATTTGGTAAATACTATATTTTCATTTTTTCAATATACAATTATTATGATTCAATGTTATATTATGATTGCATTATAGCAATAATTTTTCATTTTTTGACTGACAGGTTATTGTTACATCAAAAGATTGTACATGTTAACAAGTACCAAATAAAAAATTACTTCGACTCTGAAAATTCCATAATTCCATTTTTTAAATAGATTTTAACATACAAGTAATGTAAGATAATCTTCATATTAGTCCAAACAAAACGTTTTCGCTCTTGTATAGATCCTCAGCATATAATTTACAAAATAACATAAAGATCGTGTTCGCAAGCAGAAGAGTGAAAAGCAGAAAGATGTTACAATTTGCGGTGATGATTTTGCAACATGCAGTTTCGTTGTTGCTTGTTAAATTGTTAATCTATCTGACGACATCTAACATCGATGGTTTAGTTTATAAATGAAAAGACTCACTTCTAGTCAGATTATGAAAGTTTTAGCACACAAAGGTGTACATATATTACAAACGAGTCTCCTTGCACCGATTTATTGTGGTGTGTAGATGACATTTTGAAAACATTGAAAAAAGTAGTATATATTCAATTGACCGAAAACGTCAATTATATGCCAGACTTCATCAACGTGCTGGAACCATCTTGAAATCATGATTGAATCAACGAAAGTGTAAGAAACTCAAGCCTAGGTACCAAACAAATCTTGAAGCATGCAAATAATTTCTTAATTATATTTACGCCTCAATAATCAAGAAAATTATTTGGATAGTAATTCTCCTAATATGTAATTTTCCAAATACGTCTTAAAATTCACAAATGAAAAGATACTAGCAACCATTTCCATAGGAAAACCAATCAAGTTTAACAAAGTATTAGCACTCTACCCTTGAATGCAAATGTGACAACCATTAACACATTACTGTTTTATAAATCTCTCATATTGATAATAACAAAGAAAAAAAACGAGGAACATTTATGCTCAGTGTTTTTTGCATGTAATATATGTTAAAGGGACCATTCGAGCAGAGAATTTTTGTGGGACCGAAATTCTGTTTCAATTATACATAATTTTTACATGAAATTTTAAAGATGCTGTATCAAACTTGCAATATTTTTTAAGGATTTTAATGTATTCGTTGTATTTTTAGAAAAATTTAGCAACCAACCTTGAGAAAATCGGACCAAAATTCATTAAATAGGAGATAATTTACCAAAAAATACCGAAACGGCAGTCGACATAAGGGCAAATCAAGTGTGATCATTTCACAAACTCCGATTTCTAAATGAACGCTTGAAAACCGTCTTTGTCGCGCTCAACTAGATTTTATTTTCTTTTTCTCCGAATTAGGTATTCGTTGCTGTTAAAGTTACCCATCGACAAAAGACTTTCTACAAAGTGATGTATCTCTTTTCTCAATAGCTAAAGTTCATCCTGAACCGCTTGCAAGTATAAAACAACAACTTAATTTAATTGATGTTTGTGAGATAAGCATTTTACTTGTTAAAGTTTTGACAATTTGACATAAAATAAAGTGTATCGCTCAATAAATAAAAACATCGTGAAATGAAGCACATCATCGAAGCTACAATCGTGGAATGCATTACTACGACAAAATGCTGTCGTAACTGATAATTTTTATTATGAATTATTTGTAAATATGCTCCTCTTCTATCAATCAAGTAGTTATTACTTACTTTTGTTAATAAATAAGCATAGTACAGCACATTTGTTTTCTCACAATGCTAACTTGTCAAAATGGCCGATGAAAGCCGCTCGAGTGGTGCCTTTAAGATATGTAATAATGATGCAATTTTCTCATAATCTGAGCTATTATCCAAAAACTACTCTTATTAAGATTAACAAATATTAAATCAAACATTTTACAGTCATCTTAACTCACCAATGTACTTGCGTTTACTCGTTAAATACTAATAATTCAACTAGCATCATAGTTTATTCTTGTTTTGGTTTATTCTTTGTGTTCTTGTTCGTACAATATTTCTGTTTATTTTGATTTCAGTACTCAAAGAAGTTAAGGTTGAACCTTTTTTCTGCCTGACATGTTTCAATGCATAGAAAAGATGTAAATTCTAAAATTCTAACCCGAAATCTTACTAAAATGGGTTCCCAATATTACAAGGACCGAATCCAATGACAAGTCTTGATGAAACATTCTATTCTATGCAAAAACATCTGCGGTATTGCAAATGATGTATCGTTCCGATTTCAATACCAACATCGTTATTGTCGATAATAGAATTAAGACAAAGGTCTATCAAAATAAGAAGGAACATCGAAAAACTCATGAAAATAAATGAAGACATTGGGTTTGTTTTTTACATTTTGGCGGAAGGAATTTATCTTCCTTTCCTACATCAAATTTCACATTGACATTTAGTATACGTTTTAAGAAAATATTATTCAAATGTGTTATAGATCCATTTACAGGATTAAGTCAGATATCAGGAAATAATGTTCATTTGTATCCCGTTTGTACCTTTAACCATAAATGCAATGCGGATGTATATTTTGACTTGCTAATTGGTGTAAAAGCAAAGGAGAAAAAGATAGCCATAAAATACAGTCTAAACTAAACCATTTAGAACTGAAAACCCTTTTGTTTGTATATTAGGTGACTTTATTCGGAAATAATAATTTGATTGAATAACCTCAAACAAGAGTCGTCTATATTTATAATGATCAAAATATGATTACCAAAGAAACAATGTGTATAATAACATCCAATGCACATCAAAACTCCAAATAGAAAAACATAGTTTACAAACTATAGGTCATATGTTAAGAAATGCATTACAACCAGTGGTAGCAAATTACAAAATGTCTATCTATTTAATGTAAATTTATTGGGAAATTTTGAAATTTACTGAGTCTGAACAAAAATAGTAAGTGATATATGTACATTTTGACAATATATAAAATTATTAATATTTTATAGACACATTGATACAGATGAATGTTAAGGTGCAAATATCATTAAGGTAATTAATATCCTTGACATATTTCCTCAGTATATATCGATACAAGCAATATATAACATGAACAAAACAACAATGTACAAATGAACACACCAGTAATGTTGTTATACTGGCGGAAGGTTGTCAATTTAACAAGAATTCTATTTTACACTAAATTATTTATGATATATTTGAACAATTTAACTAAAATAATTCAGAACTTGACATCAACAACTAGAATATAGTAACAATGCAACTGATCAACTGCATAATGAAAATAGAGTGGTCTTCTAAGTTGCTGCCAATATAAGACTTGATTGAAGAAAAAACTATATACTAAACAACTATATACTACTTAAGGTTCTTTGCACTGCTTTAGATAAGCTTTTAGAATTGTGTTTTTGTCCCGTTTTCGATAATTATCACCTCTTGATAAATTTTTATTGTCACTTTACAAAGCCGATTAGCTGAAGTATGACACTTTTTAGCCAAGGTTATTCCTCGATTGAAAAACACCAATGATAAAAGATGGCCAAAGCAACTCACAGAGAGACTCTTGACAGCATGCATTGTAAGGAAATATTCTTGTTTTACTACTTCAGATATTCCACAGTTCTAAAAGAATTTGTTTAGCACACAAGCCAAGCAGAATACACTTCTGTCATTTCACAGAGAGTTTGCTGGCAACGAAAAGCTCGCCTTAATTCAAAGCAATGATATCTAGCCTAAGAAAATAATTCCTTTAGAATTGGAAATCAACAAAGGTTTACTAAACGTTCCATTTTTAAAGTAAACTTCACTAAAACCTTCGAATACAATTATAAAGATAGAATCTAAAGCATAGGCACAAACACATCCTCTATGTCTTACGTTAAATCGGCGGGACACCTTTGTTGAAATATGAAATATGGTTACAACTCTTGAACGCCTAGTGCATATTGCCACTGCATCCGAATTGGGTATTGCGTCTAGGCCGTCTATATATTTCAGTTTTATGAATAATACCGTTGTCACAGATTTTCTAAATGTTCCTTTGAATCCTCCATATGTTATCCGATAAATGTTATTTCCACGCTCACAAGCATAAAAGAGAGACGAAGTATTATGTGTAAAAGTAGCAGTTTGAGGCTGACATTTAGAGATGGCTAACAGGGATATTGTTTTGCTCTTAATTCTCAATAGTTTCCAAGATATTTGGCGGCGTGTTGATGAATGAAAAAATAATATATTGTGAATTTTCTCCAGATAAAGAAAGTTTAACACTGATTTAGCATTATAGAGGAGTTTGTCCTTTCCTCCTACACGTGAGCAAATGGAGTCAAATTTGCCTCCCCGTATGTGGTATGCCACACCGTTTTGCATATCCAAAACAAAAGAAACTGTATATTTAGGGAGGTTGAAAGTTGGGGCCAGTCTTATGAGGTGCATCAATTTCAAGGAAAACTCGTAGATAGGGGCGCTACCAGTGTATGAAAAATAGAGTTTGTGACTATTTTCCAATTTTAACTTTTTATGTTGTATCTTATTCATTGTCCTTTGCGTACTACCCTGTTCTCTCGTGTCTCTGTTTGAAGTCACATTTAAGGAGCTACCTGTAACATATGACTGTCGTTTCCTTGTCATGTCTGTTTGACGCATGTTACATTTGTTCGTCTTTTCCATTAAAGTCGTGTTCATTTGAGAAATCAAGTTTTCTCCCATTTTGGAATTCTTAGGCACTTGAGAGTCAATTGGTGGCGAGTAATTTCTATAATTCGATTTAATAAGTTTCACATGAATAATAAATTTCTGTTCTGCGTTATTTCTTTGCAGACTAAATACAACACATGTATTTGTAAACCTTGCAAGCAGTATGCCAATAACCATATCAGTTGACGGAAGCTGGTCAACACATGAGGGCAGATCCAGTTGAAGGTTTTTCATTGAAATCCGTGTTATATTCACCTTGTAGTTCCGTGAAGACATCAACTGCTCAGTCCAGAAGGAGACAAGTTGTTTTGCATCACAACATAGATAGATACACGCTACAATAAGGCAGTTCACACAGAGGAGCGGGCTACCTGCTAGAGTGAGCTTCATGGTTGTATGTGGGCAAACTCAACTATGGTGTAGTAGTTGATGTCTTCATAAACGATGTGATTTAAGTCATTTATTCTTAAGATACGTCACAGAAAAAGAGAGAATGGTCTAAAGGAAAAGGTGTTATCTATAAAATCACACCTGTATATTATCAAGTATTCAAAAATATGTTATCAAAATGATCTCATCCGTTGTCATATTGTTGGGTGTAATCTGGTCATCGGAATATAGAAATTAGTATTCAAACTCATGAAAATTAATGAAGATATTGGGTTTGTTTTCTTAAATTTTGGCGGAAGGAATGTATATATCTTCCTACATCAAAAATATGTTATCAAAATGATCTCATCCGTTGTCATATTGTTGGGTGTAATCTGGTCATCGGCAATCACTGATGGTTACAAAGATTAATTGTCAGGAAATGCCACTATGATGTTTTGAGGTTTTTATGATGTGGTCATATTTTACATTTATTTCAGAATCCAGGTTGCAGTTTCAAATTTTAAACAATTATTTGACTTTGACATGAACCTTAGTGCAAATTATAGTATATAATTTCAAAACATCTCACGAGTTCTATTTAAATGATTAATACATGTCCTAAATGAAAAATTGAAAGAAAACAAGCCTAATATGATCAAAAGCCGCATCCAATAGATAATATAAATCAAAGATAATCAACTCCTGACTGTTATCGTGACTGCTAAAGATGAATTCAAAAATAATGTTTGACTATTTGAACTTCATCTTCACAACGTCACGGTTGAAAAAAAGGATATTTTCCAAGCTTCGCCCTTGACATCATGGGCCATAATTTCCGTTCTCGCCTAATCGTGCAGCAATAAATGTTTTTTATTCCATGCAGGAGAGTATTTCAACTCCTGCTCATAAAGCGGTGAGCCATCAATTGATATTTTCTGTAGAGACGATAAGTCATGCAAATATGAATATTCAAGTAAATTAGTAGGAGTACCCGCCATAAATTACAACAGAAATAATTTCAACTGATTTACACTCTCTGACTAACCCTTTCAGTGGCGTAGGAACGGTTTGAGGGGTGGGGGGGGGGGGGCCCAATTTTTTTTTGTGAGAGCGGGGGGTGGCCTCTCAAGGAAATCAAACAATGATATAAATGGATTGTTGAGTGGGGGGGCCCAAACTTTTTTGTGAGAGCCGGGGTTGCCTTTCCAAAAAATATAAAAATGATTTATATGGATTCCTGTGTGGGGACCCAAATTTGGTTTAATGATATGTGAATTTTATGGATAACAGATTATTTAAGTGTTGAATGATTGATGATTTAATGTTGAATGATTGATGGATTGATGATTTTAATGTTGAATGATTGATGTTTTTTTAAAGTGTTGAATGATTGATGTTTTTTAGTGTTGAATAATTGATGGTTTTTAGTGTTGAATGATTGAATGTTTAGTGTTGAATGATTGATTGTTTAGTGTTGAATTATTGATTGTTTAGTGTTGAATTATTTACAATGATTGATGAATAATTGATTTATGATTGATGATTGGTGAATGATTGTTACGGGCCCGTTCGTTTAAGTGTTGAAAGATTGATAAATGATAATCTTTAAGTGTTGAATGGTTGATTATAGAAGATAATGATTGTTTTAGTGTTTGATAATTGGTAATTGTTTGATTGATCATGAATTGATAACGAATGATTGAAAATTGCTGATTAATGCTTGATGAATTAATGATTTATGACTCATAGTCGTAGATGGTTGATTGATGGATTTCATGATGGAAGCAATTCATGGATGATTTATGACTCATAGAGTGATTAATGATAACTGATGATAATGATAATTTTGTTGTTGGTATCGATAATATAATAATAATTGACCTTACAACCTTGAAATAAATAGGAAGCATTCTCCAAATTTTGTAAGTTTATCTCCATCATTTCTTCTTGTTTTTCATTAACTCCTTTGGTCTCAAAAACTTAAATAAGCTCAAATGTCAATTTTACTCTGAGAATAGGTCAAAAATGTTTTAATAGCTTAAATATTCATAACAGCTTTGATATACTCAGATATTTTCAGTCACGTGAAAAGATCAAAATTACTATGAGTAAACGTTATAGGAATGTTTAAGGGGGAACTTTGTTACATACTCTTTGTTCTCATCATATTAATGGTTTTGATTTTTTAAATTTGGCCTAAATATCACACTTAAAAACGTGAATGATGAACGTGAAACAAAAAGCTAAAATGGTCAAATACGTCTTCCAGGTAAGAATAGAAAAGTATAGCCTAAGCTCTGTAACTCATCTGGCTTTTTGCAGCTATTTTCTAGCCTTTATAGGTTAAAGACAACAGGGTCACAATATCTTTGGAAATAATGTTTCTTGCAAAATGGAATTCACTTCAAAGGATCGCATTTTGTTCTGAAAATGGATATAATAAAGCTTTAAAGCTCCGAAGGGCATTGTCCTTATTAGGGGCAACAACTTCACCACAAATTCTAATCATATTTTTTAAAGTAGTCTGTATACAACAAATCAGTTTTTTATGCCTTTTAAATAATATGGAAATAAATTTAGATTTTAAGGGCGTGGCCCCAGTGAAAAGATCTCACTTATTCACATCAGTAGGTAGTTAAAACTTTTGCAAGATAAATTATCTATGAATGTGTAATTAAAAGGAAGAAAAAATAATTCCTTTAAAACGATTAAAAAACCCTAATTCATGGGGGTAATTCACGTGCATGTATGTTTCAAATTTATGTTTCACATTATATCAGACATATTAAATACAGACAAACTGACAGGCATGCACACAGACAAACCGTTACATTTTGTTATTTGCCATATATAGTTCAAAGTCTCTTTCTTACAAAGATGAAACACACATCTTTCAATGATGTTTAAGATCAAATGTTTTTTAGGAAAAGTGTTTAAAGTATTAAAGGGACATTCCTGCCCATATGTCCGTTTCAGTGGTGATGGGGTAGACCCTTCTACTTTCCCTGACCCCTGAGCTTTTATTCCCCACCCCCTGGGAAGGTTGGGGTAATATCTAAATATCCTCGCATTTTCGAGGTAAAAAAAATCTGAACCCTTTCCCATTTACAATTCTAATTACAGGGTAGATCCCTAAAAAGGATAAAATGTTGGGGAGGGGATTCCCTTTTTCTCCCATCCCAATCCAAATCCCCTCGCTCTCCCTCTCCCACACCCCCTCCCCCCTTTTCTTTAAAAAAATTGTCAACCGAAAATCTTACTGTTCAGGGAGGGGGAAGGTTGGGAAGGTTGGGGTAATATCTAAATATCCTCGCATTTTCGAGGTAAAAAAAATCTGAACCCTTTCCCATTTACAATTCTAATTACAGGGTAGATCCCTAAAAAGGATAAAATGTTGGGGAGGGGATTCCCTTTTTCTCCCATCCCAATCCAAATCCCCTCGCTCTCCCCCCCCCCCCCCCCCCACTTTCAAAGGTGGGGGGGGCCCGTTCATCTCATTTTTCCTTCCCCCTAAAATACAGAGTTAAAGTAACTTTTTCTATAAAAAAAATTCTTGTCAGTTCCCTTATCAAAGTGTGAAGCTGGCTGTCAGTTCCCTATTTAGCTTTAACTTTGTCACATCCGTTTTAGGAAGATATATTTACTATTGGATAAGCATTTTTAGGTATAGATCGAGTCTACTTCTGTACCTAATCAAAGTACAATATACACACGTACAGTTATGCACAGAGCTATTACATAGCTCAAAGGTGCTAGCTGCCAGTTCCCTGTTCAAAGTATGACGTTAGCTGCCAGTTCCTTATTTAGTTCATACCTAGCTCACACCCGTTTTGATGTAGATATTTTTATCATTGAATAAGCATATATTAGGTATAGGTTGAGTCTACTTCTGTACCAAATCAAAGTACAATATAAGCACGTACATTTATGCACAAAGCTATTACATAGCTGAGGTGCTAGATGCCTGCTCCCTGTTCAAAGTGAGAAGCTGGCTGCCAGTTCCCTATTCAAATTTATACCTAGCCAAAACCCGTTTTAGGAAAGATATGTTTACCATTGGATAAGCATATATTTGGTAAATGTCGAGTCTTCTTCTGTGCCTAATCAAAGTAAACTATACGCAATGACATTTATTAACAGAGCTAAGATGATATTTCTTGCTAGCTTTGTGTACATGTGCCATGCAAACTTCCAGGTGCAGAGGTGATGTTAGTTCCGGTAAGCTCTGATTAGCGTAAGGAGAGCTGCAACATAAATATCTTCATGGATTATGAATGATAAAGTACCTTCTATGACATCGTATTAAACAAATTAAATAAGTAACCTACACCTAGCCTTTAAACACAAGGAAAGAACTTTAACATCTGCTTATCACATTATTTCACATAGGTGCTGAATGAACTGCAACACTTATGGAGACTCACTTACGTCTATCACAAGTAGTATTTAGTTACAACATTTATGTCACAATTGTGATAGCAGGTGATCAATTAATCCTTACATCAGATCAGTCAAACTTCACTTATATATTCATTTAAACGTATTGAATATTAGCACAGAGAATTAATTAATTCAAACATTGCATAAACATACATACAAATAAAACAAGGGTTGTTATGGTGTGAGCATTTCTCACATAATACTGTGTACGGACCAGTCTGTCCAGCACACTATCCACTTAACATTGTGGATCGTGACATATGCGGGCCTGACTGCCTGGCACACAACACTTCAGTCTAACTTGCACTGTCCGGTGCACTGAAACAATCCAACTAGGTGGACCGTGAATATGCAGGCCTGACTGCCCTGGCACACGACACTTCAGTCTAACGTGCACTGTCCGGTGCACTGAAACAATCCAACTAGGTGGACCGTGAATATGCGGGCCTGACTGCCCTGGCACACGACTCTTCAGTCTAACGTGCTCTGTCCTGTGCACTGAAACAATCCAACTAGGTGGACCGTGGATATGCGGGCCTGACTGCCCTGGCACAATAATCTTCACTTCACCACCGCTAACTTAGAACTGCCTCGTCTCGACCTTAAATTTGATACTCACTGCATGCAGCTCGTGCAAAGGGTGGCTCAACCACGATTTGGTTTGACAGGTCTCACTTCTAATTCAGCTGAATTCGTGACACCTGTATGTAAATTGAATAAGGAACTGGGAACAGTGAACTGGAAGCTAACTTCACAATTTGAATAAGGAACCGGGAATCGTGACCTGGGAGCCAACTTTACAGACCCGCGCCGAATACATGTAAATCCCCAGACGGGGAGAAGAAGGCTCCAACATTTGGACTGAGAGCACACCGGCCGATGTGAGCATTGCTGCTGACAAGCGGCCATCTACAAAATAGGGTTGCTTTAGCCAGAAATGTTAGACGTTGGCAGAACCAAAACTGGCGGATGGTCTTATTTGCTGAGGAAAGCAGTTTCCAGATGGACAGAGCAGACGTGAGAAGGGGGTATCGGGGTAAGAGGGAGGCTGGTTGCTGCTCCCTTTGGGAGAGACAGTGATGGTCTACAGTGGAATACACGTTAAAGGAACCACTGACTTCGTTGTGATTGATGGAAATCTCACAGCACAAAGGTACATTGACAGTTTTCTTCAGCCAGGTGTAATCCCTCTCATGAACCGGAAATCTAACACTCTGTTTGAACAATGCTCGACCTCATGTAGCAAGATAGACGTTACAGTGCCTCAACGTCAACAACGTTCAGCTTTTGTCTTGGCCTGCCGGAAATGAATCCCATAGAGCACATGTACATCTTGGAATAAAAAGGACAATTGACCAAACTCTTGAAAATATGGCATTAACGTAATCATAAGTGAATTCATAAGTCTGTTATTTAAGCACTTTATGCCTAACACATGGGAGTTTGAAAGACGACGAACCAAGTTCTCCTGAGCTTATAACTTTAAGTGATATTCAAATTGATAGAGGTGTTACATTTCTTTTGGCGTTCAGTTAATATACAGAACAGTTTGAAATGATACTGGATGCCCCATGTGATTACAATTGTTGAAAAGGTAATCTTGTATCCCCTTCAGAAGAACAGCATTACATATTTAAGATCGATTATATCCAGAAATATTCTATTTCATTTCATATCTACATGTAGATGTAAAACTACAGATTCACCTCTGTTAAAAAAAGTTTGAAAATCTTCTGCTACTTTAGCAATGACTCTTGTGATATTGCTAAAAATGTTTACAGACTTAAAACAATTTTTTTATGAAGGACAGGCTCGCAAATGTGATTGGTTACAGAACAAGATTTAATAAGATGTATATTAAACTGATGTGTGTGAATAGAAATACTTGATTTAGGAAAAGTTGCTGTCTTCTAAGATAAGGTAGTATAAAGGATATGTAAATAGAACATTTGTACACAAAAACAATGACAATGTTTTTCAAAGAACGTTATCAGACCATCATAATTTGTAAGAAGTTTCTTTAGGGAAAAACATGACAACTCAACGTTGTTCATAAAAATATCCTATTTTGTCCTTGGTTTATCTTAACTTGAAGAACGACTGCAGTGTAAGTGTGAAACTGTGTTACAGTAAACTGTAGGTAAAGGAAACAGGCCAATCACGAGGGATGTCCGTCTCAAGAATGTGATCAGCTGCCCAAGGTGTCAACAAAGGGGAGGACTCTCAACTGAAATCCCGATTGAGAGGTTCTTTGTCTAGTCTTTCAATTCGACATATTTATTTCAAGGTTCAATTCAGTAATTGGTCTAGTCTTCTTCAAAAAGGAATATTCAACCCTATTCCTAAACATAAATTTCATAGCAAACATGTACCTCTTTCAGCTACCTTTTTGGGCTGATGGTAGTAACCGATAATAAGTTTATGAAGGAAGGTTGTAGGTTCCGGAGGTCTTCCCAAACATTTGCAGATTGGTTCTAAAATGGGATGGTTTTTCCAAAAGAAATAGTCATTACTAGGCGTTTTCATTCACCCAAATGTAAAATATCAGCGTTACCATATAGATTAAATAGGGGCATTACAAGTTATATGAGGGTTTTGTAAGAACAGAAATGGCCGTACTGGGAGGACCTTGTCAATGCTGGGAGGGTTTTGTAAACTACGATAAGAACCTCTAGTCAGGGTTTCATCTCAGCTTAAAGGGGCAGTAGCACGTTTTTAGGGGGAATATAAGGTGATGTCAGGAAAATGAAAATAAATGGTTCCAATTGAAAGACAATGTATTCAAACTAAATGAAGCAGTAATAATTCAAATATATAACGTAAAGTTCAGCCATGCGATTCATTTCTCTTACAAAAATGAATTAAAGGTGTTCACAAAAAAATGGCCGCCAATGGATTTTATGTGAAGCCTCATTCTTTGTCCTCTGACTATGAATTATCGGCTTGTGTAATGAGATTGTTGACACTGGCAATATGATACATTTAGCATTTACTTACAATTATAAGTGAAATATTTAAAATGTAAATTTATCAAAAAACGTGCTACTGCCCCTTTTAAGAAATCCCTTTTCGTACAAAGTGGAAATTATCCATCTGGGTGAAGATTGAATTAAATGGTTGTTTAACGTATATATCTAAGGAATCTTCCCTCAACACACCCTTTTATATAGCGGTAGGGTTCACAGATATAACTTCTTTGAGAGGCATTTAGAAGCTGGTTAATGAAGAAGAATAAGTTATTATGGATAGTCAACTTTTTGTATTGCATTGAGATACTAGCACCGTTATCAAGCAAATGATACTGGACATGATGATTGGGAGTTATATATACATAAATGGACAACAAGTATATACAATTGAGTAGTTTGATGTAGTGCATGTATATGTATGTACATCAAACTAACTACTCAATTATATAAAATTGTTATTCATTTATGTATATATAACTCCCGAGTTGGAAAACAATGCAATTCCTTTTCGCAATAGAGAGTTAACTGAGTCGACATCATTATGAAATATATCTTTGTCAAGTCATATAGTATTTTTTCTGGCCCAAATATCGAATACTATGTAAAAGCATCTTATTTCTCCTTAATTGTTGTTGGCTGAACATGTACTAATTGTTCCCAACTATGGCCGAAACTAACCCTGAGGGAAGCCGAACCTCCCCCGATGCGGGGTTTGTTCGGTTTTTCAACTCGTCGTCTTAAAAGCATTGTTATTGGCAAACTAGTTACGTTGGGCGCTTTCAACAATTATTGCAATAAAGTTACGATATGTCTCAATATATGTACAAACGTACACTTTTATATTGGCAAAAACCAACTTATCATCTCGATTTCAGTGATAAAGGAGACCTACCAGCCCTGGTCTCCTCTTTGTCATGCACATGAATATAATAATCCGTTTATTACTGTAGTCCCAAA
Organism: Steromphala cineraria; assembly: GCA_916613615.1. Classification (NCBI taxonomy): domain Eukaryota; kingdom Metazoa; phylum Mollusca; class Gastropoda; order Trochida; family Trochidae; genus Steromphala; species Steromphala cineraria. Next base: position 59,460,362 of record OU744728.1, on the reverse strand, counting down.
ATTGTAGAAAATACTCAAAACCTATTTTTTGTCTGAGCTAAAGGCGGACTATTTGCTGCCGGATCATACAGATCTTATTGTCATAGGCGAACCATGACGTCAAAGTATTGTTTATGCTGTGACGTCACAATGAAAAAGTGATAATTTGCTATGTGTATGTAACTTTTGAAACATATTAATGAAACTAAAATACAAAGGTTTCTGTTCTGTCCTCTTTTCTTTACCTGTGTAGGCCTCATCTATGTGTACTTTCTCGTGTTAAACACTGCGATAAATGATTCAAATCTCATGCGTTTTGAGACAGACATATAAACTGATTTCAAATTAAGTTTTAGGGATAAAAATATTTCTCATTTTTTAAAAGCAAAAAAAAATTAGGTGTTCAATCATGTACTTGTTGAAAACATAACACAGATCTTAGATAAAGCAATGTTTAATTCGACATAAGCATGTACAGTAAGAACAAATATAAGAAAGGAATACGGCTGTACCTTTGTAAGCTTGCATACAGTAGGATTGCTATGTAGACAAAAGTAAAATAGTATTTTGAATTTTAAGAATTAAAGGATATCGTCCTAAACATTGCATATCAAGTGTTTTCTGTTTAATCCAATCACAGAAAAAATACCATCAAAATGTACCTTAACGTTGCTACCAAAGGGGGATTGCTTCCTCTTAATGAAAGTACCAACTACACTCCTAACAGTTTCCTGTTGCTTAGTTATGTAACATTTATGTTAAGGTTTTGTGCAAAGTAATACGTCACCACAGATTGATGAATTGTGCGAGCGAAAACGAAAATGTTACTGAAACAATGACTAAACATTATAGGATAAAATTGTAAGTTTGATAACAATACGAATTCATATCGCATATATTACCGGTTCAACATATCTCGATTTAAAATATTAAAAGGACATTTACAGAAACGGAATACAGTTAATTTAATGTCATAAGATTCTGCTCTTAAAAATAGTTTGCTTTACTACGACTTCTTCAGTAAAAGAAGATATCACAATGTGATAATCATATAAACTCACACTAAATGATTCTGTATAGAAAATGTAACATGGTTGCAAAACATGTATAAGTTGACAAAGTGTAAACATGTTTAAAGAGTCTGAATACTATAAACAATATTTGCTATGTATAAATGAAAGATATTGAAAATTGAAAGAGAATTATAAATAAGATTGTCTCTTTTAATTCAAATTTATCGCCATCAGTGAAGCTGCTCGAATAATTACACTGACACACCTGATAAAAAGGTGTTCACAATAACATGACCGCCAGTAGCTTTCCCTTGATTTTGAAAGTTTTTTCCTATGACAATGCATAAAAGTGTTTGTTAATGGGATGTTTGGCACTCTAAATATATACACCTGGCAAATATGTATTTGGGAATAAAATCAACATAGAAAAATAACCGTGTTCTGCCTTCTGTGAATATTATCCTTAAATCATAATAGAGTGCAGAATAAGATGCTACTGGTTACCTAAGCCTACATATTAAATATTCGTTCCGTTGTTTATCTCTTCATGCCACGTCGTTGAAAGTAGCACTTTCTTCTTATCTGATGTTACTCATGCCGACATCATCCATCTGTGATAGAGAAAACAAAACGTGTCATTTAAAGACATGACTTAGTACATATGAAAGCAAACAAGTAAAATAGATTGTTAATGAAATTTTAAAATCAGTTTTCATTTGAACAGACATCATTTTTGTATTGGTTGTTTTAAAAGTGAACGTTGTAATCAAATGGTTTTACTTTGATTAAAGATGTTTTCAAGAACACAAAGATATACAATGTCTACACATTAACTTTACCTTGGGAGTCTCTGACTTCCTATTTTTCAACACAACGATGACAATCACAACAACTACAACTACAACGACTGCCAAGGCGCCAGCAACTCCCGCTATAATGAGAATGGTGTTGTCATCCTTCTCGACTGTGGTGCAGTTCGGAGCTGCAACAGATAGACACCTGGACATTGGAAGTTCTGTTTTACAGTAGGTGATGGACAGCATAGTATGATATACTACTCGACAATAGTTTAGACTAAGTGATTGTTGTAATATTAATAACCACTCACTCAAATAGGATTGAGCTTAAATGCAAAAACGATGATGTAACGAAACCATAATCATTTCATTTGATCGAAGTAATTTAAAGTATGTCCTTATTATGTACAAATTTAACAATCTTAACGATGCCTATGGACTGCTCCAGATCATTTGACATTTAAGTTTCATGATAAAAATGTTTGTCAAGTTCAAATGTATGACGCTTGGGTATCAGGATAAGTCATGAGCAAGTATGATTTAGCTTTACCATACCCGCCAATGCATCAATGTTATTGTTTCACATGATAGCGAGTCGAAATTGCAATTGTAATTGCACATAATCACAATCTTAGATTATTCCACAGGGACGTGAAATGTCGAAAACAACAGGGTAAGAAGCAATTTCAGTTGACGATCGAGCACATACTACTATAAAGAATGTAAAGGGTTGTAACGAAAGCAACACACCATGTCCATTTGAAAATGTATTTCATAATGAAATCATTACAATAACCTACCGTGTCTTAAGTTTCAAAGGCAATATATTTCCCTTTAAAACAAGCCATGAACAATATAAATGGGTTGGGATAAGGAAGATAGGAATTTTCGTCGAAAAATTGCCCATATCAAATTTCCAACCATTTGTTGGTCCACTTGGAAAACTAAAAAACAACCTTTAAAATTTTTATTAACTTGCAGAATCCTCCCGCTAAGCTCAGATTGGGCTCGATCGGTAAACTTACTTACTGATACGATTCCGTCACAAAATTCACTTACAAACACTTCTAAATCATTCTCAATAACAATTTTTAATATTATCGTAACTCCTTGGGCCGACCAACCGCCATGTTTGACATGTTTGACGGGTACAGGCTAAAACGGGACCTAGCCAAAACGTCACCAGGCGACTGGATCGACGACTGAAAAAGCTTCTACTCTTGACATTGACATTACATTACACATTACACGTCCCTGTGGATTATTCAACGAGAATTGTATATGCGTCAACTACACATTACCTTTGCTGTTGGCCCACTGAGCAGTTGAACCATCGAACATACACATCTTGCACTCATCCTCTGTCCGACTCGTTCCGTTCCCAAAACATCTTCCTCCATACAGGCAATACGAGGGCTTGAAACAAAGAATTTCTAACTTTGGTTTGTGTTCATTATATTAAATGGCATAATTCCAGCTTAAGTGTGTTATTGTCGTTCTATATTATGAATTAATAAATGTACACCAACAAATTATTGTTGGTTTTTGTCCATGTATGAAGTGAAAAACATTTCGAAATGATTAGGAACTATTGATTTAATTTACGAAATCGCTAAAGCTGTGACATATCAATAAAATAAAATTCATCAGTTATTCATTATGATACATAGAGAAAAAAATTAAGCATCTCAATTATTTTTCAGCAGTTAGATTTACTGATAACAAGGCAGACAGTATGGTTGTAGAAATAATCGTATGATACGATAGAAGCAGAACTTAGCTTCAAAATACCATCCTGCCTTACTTCATTTCAGATATTGTTATATCAACCAAAGGCTGCAGACTCTTTTATGACACTAATAACGTTAACACACCAAACATAGATAGAAGTTGGACAAAGATTTAAATCATCCATTGAGCCAAAACGATTGTCAAGAAATAAACACTTTCCCTTTCCCATCTCATCTTGGTACAAATCAAATTGGTTTCAGTACTTAATCATCCACAGATTTCTCCCTTTGAATCGATCTCCTTCACAAAACGAAACTGAAGGATACAAACAAATGTACTTTTTGGCAAAATTTATACAGAAACTATGTTGTACCTTTTCTATGATTTCCAATAGTGAATAATGTCTGGGATAGACTTAAAACAATTGATTTTTGTCTCTGTTATCCTGAAACACTAAATATGAAGCTAAACCTTATACTAACAACAGTCAAGTATAACATATACATATGAAAATTAAAAGGATGCATACCGCAATTTGACCTCAAAGCACAAGATTTAAAAATGTCTATGATGCTGATAAATTTACCTGCTACTCGGACTGCAATCGCTGTTAATTCATTAAATTCAGATCTGTATGTCATAACCGTTTTGATTACTAACTTACACTGCAACTTATATGAATGCATGAAAATGCCAGGTTCAGAACTATCATTATTTAAATTACATAATCATACTATGTTACTGCAGTGTGTCTGTACTGTGTTTGTATGTGTTTAGATTGAAAATATGTTCAGTTTACATGGAATATGTAACATCTGTCTCTGTACCTTAAAATAAAAAATAAATACAAGAGTTTATTTTATTAATTTTTTAGAATGTTCTCATTTAGAAAATTTAAGTATTTTATGTCAAAAATAAATTCCATTATCTTGAAAAAATGAAAATTGGTAGTTGTAATGTTGGTTATTTCATTCTTTCAAGACTACATGTACTAGTCAAACTTTAGTATCGTCATTTAATGATAAGTCACTATTTAGACCACTGTTAACCTTTAAAGGGGCAAAGTTTGAAAAAACACCAAGTTAATTAATGACCTAATAGCAAAATATGGTCAGTGTCGACCCCCTTGAAATTAATGAAAAGCATTTAATTAATGGATTGAACGAAAAACATCCCAAATGTACACCAAAATCGTATGATTATAGCCTTTTTTCATTGATTTACAGTAACTGTTGAAAAATGGACGCAATTAAGTAACATTAGATATTCAGTCGATATTTCATCAAAGGTCTACCTGGACGATCTTTTTGAGGTAAAACTATTTACAAAATCTACATACATGTATTTCATGTAAAGAGTGATAAATGTATTGAAAGTATTGTTACTTTGACATAACATTACTCTTAAGATTTGAATTTAGGGGTGCTTAATTATTTACCATATGTATATATGTATCATCCCAACTGCGGATCCGCCCCATCTTAAGATCTTGGAATCCTAAGTTGGGACGTCCCATCTTAAGTTGGGACGTCCCATCTTAAGATGGGACGGGGAGTATTAAAACATGCATGTAATTATCTTATTTAAACACGAATTGTGTTTAAAATGATATTTATTAATACTAACGGTATATACGTTTGACACGCACAAGAAAAATTAAATTTGATGTTGATTTACTCGACTCACGGGCTTGGATTCAACTCCCACCTTCTACAAGCGAGTGAACACAACAAGTATGTAAAAACACGATGTCAACATTCATTTACTGGTCATATTTATTTGCATTTACGCTTTATAACACATCGATGATTTAGTATACATCATGTTCTGTTCTTTTTCAGTCATAAACCATCAACATAGGAATTGAAACAAAGTAAACAAACTAAGAAACAACGTAAACAACATAACAGCACAAACCAAGCGACCTTTATTTGAAAATGAACATAAATGTGAATAAACTTATCTGTATTTAATATACTATGAAATACATGTATTAAGAAAATCAACAAATAGACCCTCTTTATTTATTTACTATAGATATTATCGCCTTCAAATGTGAAACCAGCTTACCTTATACAAAGAAATGAATAATCCAAATGTACATAGAAATCCAATGTAAAGCCTTTTCTCAATGTGTGTTACAACGCTATCCATTCCTAAACTGAGCACTGTGGGTAAGTTAATCTGACAGCTTGGCATGTTAGAGAATTAGAGACTGACATTGAGTCATTCATGTCAGCAAGCAATTCCAATCAGTCATGAATGGGCACCAATTTGACAACTGTCACTAATGAATGGTTAAAACAACACTGAGTTGGGGAAAGAAAAATCTTGTTGTTTTTAAACAGGCTGTAAAATGGTTTGTTTACTTATCATGTAACAAGCTTGATTAAATCAAATATAAACACATTTAAAAAACTTTATTGATGTATGTGTTTGCTGAAAGTTTATGTGTATGAAAGGTTTACCAAAATGTGTAACATTCAACAACTCTTAACTGAGAGAACAAAAAGTATTATTGAACATAAAACACCTAGCACAAAATTAACATATTAATGAAAAGAAATTGAATGAAAGGATCTTTATAAAATTTATAAAATAGTATGAACTTACATAATACAATCAAGTTATAGTGTAGGAATATCATATCTTTTTTTTTTTTTTTTTTTAATTTTTTTTTATTGGTTCCCAAGGGTTATACAGCATATAAAAAGTATATTATACATGAAATATTTGAAATTTTACAACAAACATAATAAATAATATGAGCTGAAAAGGCTCTTTTTAAAGCCATATAATATCATTTCTTGAATATTGGGATTAGTGATTTCCATTTGCTGTTGAATGCAGTCATTTCATTGTTTTTTTTGGAAATATATTTTTCAACAAAATATATTTCTTGAAGAATGTTTTGATAGTTACTCAGTTTTGGAATTAAATTTTTTATGTTACATAAATTTATATATTTTTTGGCAGAGAGAAGGATTTGATTCATCAAAATATTATTTATTTCAAGAAACCAAATCAAGTATTTCGAAATAGTTATTTTGGATTGTAAGTGCCTTTTATCCAAATTTCAAGTTCATTCCAAAATGTTTTGGTTACACTGCAATCCCAATATACATGACAGATACTCTCAGGAGTCTCCTTGCAGAAAGTACACAGATCATTGTCAACAAGATGCATCTTCAACAATTCTTTTTTGGTATATATAACTCTTTGCAAAAATCTATATTGAAAATCAAGGAGTTTTACATCTTTCAAGCCATGTCTGTATGAATTGAAAATGTTATTCCAGTCCAAGTCATAGTCATTAAATATCACTTCCCATTTTTTACAAAGCTCAAGTTTAACATTATTGGAAATAAACTTATCATAAAAAAAATCTTGATCCTTTTGTATACCTCAAAATATTTCTTTGGTAAATACTGAAATACAAATTATATGTAGGAATTAATTTGGTGCTTTTGATTAAAGATTTTAAACAGTGGGGCAAGATATGAAGTAAATAGTTATAATCTAAAACTGTACCTCTAATCTTATATTTCAATTGTAATTTATCAAAGGGCATAAAACCATTTTCATCGCATAAGTCCTTTACTGTCATAAGGCCCATTTTGGCCCAATTTCTGATAATAAAATAGGGATTTTTATTATTATGGTTAAGCCATAGTGGTTCTGCAAGAAAATCATCAAGTTTATACTGTTCAAGACTAAAAGTTTTACAATATTTATTCCATGCTTTTAAGACATCTTTCCAAAATGGGTTTTCAATATTTAGTATCTTATTGATATTTGATCCATATTGAAGAATATTATGGTATGGAATATTTGCAGGGTTATAAATTGAATTATTTTTACAGTAAAATCTGAGAGAAGATAATTTCAAAGCTTCAATAAATGTTTGGACATCTACCATACCCAATCCTCCTTCAGTCTTTAATCTTTTCAAAGTGCTTCTTTTAATCTTATCATTTTTATCATTCCATATGAATTTGAAAAAGATTTGTTCAAGAGATTTGATAAAGTCATATGGAGGGTTGGGCAAAGAGCTGAAAATATGCACTAATTTAGAAAGGGCTAATGTTTTAATGACAGTAATTTTCCCAATCAATGTTAAGCTTCTTTTTCTCCATATTGACAATAATCTGTTTATTTCTTCAAGCTTTTTCCTTGTATTGATCACCCATAAGTCATTTAGATTTGGAGTAAATTTTATTCCTAATACTTCAAACTCTTCTTTATACCATTCTATATGTAAATCAGTACACATAGTTTGTTCACTGCCTGCCTTTGAGCCAATCCAGATCGCTTTGGTCTTGTCAATATTAATTTTCAAACCTGACATTTTATAAAAAGCATTTATAGTTTCAATAGCTGCATATAGACTATCTTCAGAACCATCTAAAAATAATTGTGTATCATCAGCGTATTGACCTAATTTATATTCCATATCATCAATTACAATACCTTTAATTTTTTCATTATTTCTTATCATACATCCAAGATTTCAGCCACAAAGAGGAAAAGATATGGTGACAATGGATCGCCCTGTCTGCAGCCCCTTTCATTATCAAAGAATTCTGATAAATAACCATTTTGTATCACACAAGAGGTTGTATGATAAGTTAGTACATTAATCCACTGTATTATTTGTGGACCAAAACCAAATTTTTTAAGGACAACATTAATGAAATCTTTTGAAACTGTATCAAAGGCCTTTTCTAAATCAATTAAAATAAGTAAACCTGGAATATTTCTTGCTTTTGATTCAAACATGAGGTCATATAGCAGTCTTGTGTTTTGACTAATAGTTCTACCTGGGATAAAACCTGTCTGATTGTCATGAATAAGAGTATCCAAAGTTTTTTTTAAACGGTTTGTTATACAAGAACTTATTATTTTATAAATGGCATTCAATAAAGTAATTGGTCTCCAATTTTTTAACTGCGTTCTGTCTTTATTTGATTTTGGTATACAAGTTATGACCCCCCTTTTCATAGTAAGAGATAATTCATTTTTAGTGAAAGCCTCATTTACAAATCTAAATATCCATTCTTTAAGGTCATTCCAAAAAATTTTGAAGAAATCAATTGGGAATCCATCAATTCCTGGACTTTTATTGTTTTTCATATTTCTCGCTGCAAAGGTTATTTCTTCAGTAGTAATATCTTGTTCAAGTTCATCCCTTAATTCATGATTCAATAAAGGTGTTTCAACATTATCTAAATTAACTTCATCAAGATCCTTATTTATAGAATAAAGTCTCTTATAAAAGAATTTCAACTGTTTTAGAATAGAATTGCCATCAGTTATTTCCTCATTTTTTTCAGTGACTATCTTATTTATAGATTTGCTGACATAATTTCTGTTTTCCAGATTACAAAAATATTTTGATGGTTTTTCTCCTTCTTCATACCACCTAATTCTGTTTCTGATCTGGATGCCTTTTAATTCCTCTTCATTGATTTGCTCCAGTTCCAATTTATATTTTGACAGTTTAGATAAAGTAGATTCATTCATATTTTGGAAATCTTTTCTTATATCATCCTCACAATTTTTAAATTTTTTTTCCAGTTCTGTGGTCTTTTTATTTTTATCTTTTTTTCAAAAAAGTCGCATAGGAAATAGTTTTGCCTCTGACTTTCATTAGGAAAGTTTCCAGAAAAAGGCTATCACTGATCTTAAGTTCAACCATATCCTTCTGTTTAGCATTTTCAGGTATACGGGTTACTGAGTATTCTTCAATTGTTTCTTTCAAAATTTCCTTCACCAAGTTATTATATTCAGGATGAAGTAATAAGGAAGTATTAAATTTCCAATAACCCTTTCCTCTTTTTTGGTTAATAGAATTTGATAGAATTAATGATATAGCTGAATGGTCAGTCTTATAGCCAGGTAAAATATTGGAATCCAAAGTTATATCAAATATATCTTGAGAGATAAGGAAAAAATCTAATCTAGCTTGTTTCCTTGGATTCTTTTTCCACCATGTATATTTTCTAGTATGTGTGTTAAGTTCCCTCCATACATCAAGAAGATCATACTTTTCTATTATTTCTAAAACAACATCCCTTGATTTAGGATTATTTAAGTGCTTATAGTTTTCTAGATCAATTGAGGGGTCCAATACAAGATTCCAGTCTCCCACAATGGCTAATGAGTCATTATTCAGAGAGAATATTTTCTCAAAAAGTTGGATATAGAATTCAGGATCATCATTGTTTGGACCATACAAATTTGTTAATGTAAATCTCTTTTCTTCAACAGTTACATCAGCAATAATAAAATTTCCATCATCATCCTCGATAGTTCTATGAATAGTAAGATCAACATTATTATTAAAAAGTATTGCTACTCCCCTGGCATTTGACCTAAAAGGAGCTATTATAGACTGTAAACCCCATTCATTTCTCATTATATTAATATCTTTTTTAGCCAAATGAATATCCTGTAGACAAATAATTGAAAAATCTTTTTTCCTGTACAAATTCATAACTTCTCTTCTATTTTTCTTATCTCCTAATCCTCTGCAGTTAGCTGAAATCATTGTTATTTTTTTAATGCTATCTGTAGTCATCTAGCAAATTGGAATGAAATGTTTATCAATTATAATTGGCGTGTGGTTGTAATCATGAAATTGACCTATGGGAAATATGATAGAATCTTTGTTGTAATATTGGTAGGAGGTAATAGAAAAGGATAAATTTCGAACCGAATGGGAACCGGTATTTAAATGAAGAAAAAGTAAAATAGATAAAAAAAGAAAAAACATAAGGAAAAGAAATAAAACAAGAAAAAGAAAATATCATATCTTAGTGTCACAATTTTATTTTATATTTTTAATGAGTTAACAGTCAAAACCGATAGAAATTCCAAGTTGGGACGGCAATGTCTGGGAGTTTTGAGTCCTTTACGGTTAATGTTTATTTTTCTGAATGTATAAAATAGTATAAACTTACATAATGCAATCAAGTTATAGTGTAGGAATATCATATCTTAATGTCAAAATTTTATTTTATATTTTAAATGAGTTAACAGTCAAAACCGATAGAAATTCCAAGTTGGGACGGCAATGTCTGGGAGTTTTGAGTCCTTTACGGTTAATGTTTATTTTTCTGAATGTATAAAATAGTATAAACTTACATAATACAATCAAGTTATATTGTAGGAATATAATATCTTAGTGTCAACATTTTATTTTATATTTTAAATGATTGAGCAGTCAAAACCGATAGAAATTCCAAGTTGGGACGGCCATGTCTGAGAGTTTTGAGTCAATTTTGGATTAAGTTTATTTTTCTGTAAGTATGAAATAGTATTTAGTTACATAAAACAATCAAGTTGTATTGTCGTAATATAATATTTTAGTGTGAAAATTTTATTATATATTTTTAATGAGTTAGCAGTCAAAACCGATAGAAATTCCAAGTTGGGACGGCAATGTCTGGGAGTTTTGAGTCCTTTACGGTTAATGTTTATTTTTCTGAATGTATAAAATAGTATAAACTTACATTATACAATCAAGTTATAGTGTAGGAATATAATATCTTAGTGTCAACATTTTATTTTATATTTTAAATGATTGAGCAGTCAAAACCGATAGAAATTCCAAGTTGGGACGGCCATGTCTGAGAGTTTTGAGTAAATTTTGGGATAAGTTTATTTTTCTGTAAGTATGAAATAGTATTTAGTTACATAAAACAATCAAGTTGTATTGTCGTAATATAATATTTTAGTGTGAAAATTTTATTTTATATTTTTAATGAGTTAGCAGTCAAAACCGATAGAAATTCCAAGTTGGGACGGCCATGTCTGTTACTTTGGAGTACTTTACGGTTATTTTTTATTTTTCTAAATTTATAAAATAGTATGAACTTACATAATACAATCAAGTTATAGTGTAGGAATATCATATCTTAGTGTCAAAATTTTATTTTATATTTTTAATGAGTTAGCAGGCAAAACCGATAGAAATTCCAAGTTGGGACGGCCATGTCTGGGAGTTTTGAGTACTTTACGGTTATTTTTTATTTTTCTAAATTTATAAAATAGTATGAACTTACATAATACAATCAAGTTATAGTGTAGGAATATAATATCTTAATGTCAAAATTTCATTTTATATTTTAAATGAGTTAGCAGTCAAAACCGATAGAAATTCCAAGTTGGGACGGACATGTCTGTTACTTTGGAGTACTTTACGGTTATTTTTTATTTTTCTAAATTTATAAAAGAGTATGAACTTACATAATACAATCAAGTTATAGTGTAGGAATATAATATCCTTATGTCAAAATTTTATTTTATATTTTAAATGAGTTAACAGTCAAAACCGATAGAAATTCCAAGTTGGGACGGCCATGTCTGAGAGTTTTGAGTCATTATTGGTTAAAGTTTATTTTTCTGTAAGTATGAAATAGTATTTAGTTACTTATAGTTATTTAGTTAACTCATTTAAAATATAAAATAAAATTTTGACATTAAGATATGATATTCCTACACTATAACTTGATTGTATTATGTAAGTTTATACTATTTTATACATTCAGAAAAATAAACATTTACCGTAAAGGACTCAAAACTCCCAGACATTGCCGTCCCAACTTGGAATTTCTATCAGTTTTGACTGCTCAATCATTTAAAATATAAAATAAAATGTTGACACTAAGATATTATATTCCTACAATATAACTTGATTGTATTATGTAAGTTCATACTCTTTTATACATTCAGAAAAATAAACATTAACCGTAAAGGACTCAAAACTCCCAGACATGGCCGTCCCAACTTGGAATTTCTATCGGTTTTGACTGTTAACTCATTTAAAATATAAAATAAAATTTTGACATTAAGATATTATATTCCTACACTATAACTTGATTGTATTATGTAAGTTCATACTATTTTATAAATTTAGAAAAATAAAAAATAACCGTAAAGTACTCCAAAGTAACAGACATGGCCGTCCCAACTTGGAATTTCTATCGGTTTTGACTGTTAACTCACTTAAAATATAAAATAAAATTTTGACATTAAGATATGATATTCCTACACTATAACTTGATTGTATTATGTAAGTTTATACTATTTTATACATTCAGAAAAATAAACATTAACCGTAAAGGACTCAAAACTCCCAGACATGGCTGTCCCAACTTGGAATTTCTATCGGTTTTGACTGTTAACTCATTTAAAATATAAAATAAAATTTTGACATTAAGATATGATATTCCTACAATATAACTTGATTGTATTATGTAAGTTTATACTATTTTATACATTCTGAAAAATAAACATTGACCGTAAAGGACTCAAAACTCCCAGACATTGCCGTCCCAACTTGGAATTTCTATCGGTTTTGACTGTTTACTCATTTAAAATATAAAATAAAATTTTGACATTAAGATATTATATTCCTACACTATAACTTGATTGTATTATGTAAGTTCATACTCTTTTATAAATTTAGAAAAATAAAAAATAACCGTAAAGTACTCCAAAGTAACAGACATGGCCGTCCCAACTTGGAATTTCTATCGGTTTTGACTGCTAACTCATTAAAAATATAAAATAAAATTTTCACACTAAAATATGATATTACAACAATACAACTTGATTGTTTTTTGTAACTAAATACTATTTCATACTTACAGAAAAATAAACTTTAACCAATAATATTCAAAACTCTCAGACATGGCCGTCCCAACTTGGAATTTCTATCGGTTTTGACTGTTAACTCATTTAAAATATAAAATAAAATTTTGACATTAAGATATTATCTTCCGACACTATAACTTGATTGTATTATGTAAGTTCATACTCTTTTATAAATTTAGAAAAATAAAAAATAACCGTAAAGTACTCCAAAGTAGCAGACATGGCCGTCCCAACTTGGAATTTCTATCGGTTTTGACTGCTAACTCATTAAAAATATAAAATAAAATTTTCACACTAAAACATGATATTACGACAATACAACTTGATTGTTTTTTTGTAACTAAATACTATTTCATACTTACAGAAAAATAAACTTTAACCAATAATGACTCAAAACTCTCAGACATGGCCGTCCCAACTTGGAATTTCTATCGGTTTTGACTGTTAACTCATTTAAAATATAAAATAAAATTTTGACATTAAGATATTATATTCCTACACTATAACTTGATTGTATTATGTAAGTTCATACTCTTTTATAAATTTAGAAAAATAAAAAATAACCGTAAAGTACTCCAAAGTAACAGACATGGCCGTCCCAACTTGGAATTTCTATCGGTTTTGACTGCTAACTCACTTAAAATATAAAATAAAATTTTGACATTAAGATATGATATTCCTACACTATAACTTGATTGTATTATGTAAGTTCATACTCTTTTATAAATTTAGAAAAATAAAAAATAACCGTAAAGTACTCCAAAGTAACAGATATGGCCGTCCCAACTTGGAATTTCTATCGGTTTTGACTGTTAACTCATTTAAAATATAAAATAAAATTTTGACATTAAGATATTATATTCCTACACTATAACTTGATTGTATTATGTAAGTTCATACTATTTTATAAATTTAGAAAAATAAAAAATAACCGTAAAGTACTCCAAAGTAACAGACATGGCCGTCCCAACTTGGAATTTCTATAGGTTTTGACTGCTAACTCATTAAAAGTATAAAATAAAATTTTCACACTAAAATATGATATTACAACAATACAACTTGATTGTTTTTTGTAACTAAATACTATTTCATACTTACAGAAAAATAAACTTTAACAAATAATATTCAAAACTCTCAGACATGGCCGTCCCAACTTGGAATTTCTATCGGTTTTGACTGTTAACTCATTTAAAATATAAAATAAAATTTTGACATTAAGATATTATATTCCTACACTATAACTTGATTGTATTATGTAAGTTCATACTCTTTTATAAATTTAGAAAAATAAAAAATAACCGTAAAGTACTCCAAAGTAACAGACATGGCCGTCCCAACTTGGAATTTCTATCGGTTTTGACTGCTAACTCACTTAAAATATAAAATAAAATTTTGACATTAAGATATGATATTCCTACACTATAACTTGATTGTATTATGTAAGTTCATACTCTTTTATAAATTTAGAAAAATAAAAAATAACCGTAAAGTACTCCAAAGTAACAGATATGGCCGTCCCAACTTGGAATTTCTATCGGTTTTGACTGTTAACTCATTTAAAATATAAAATAAAATTCTGACATTAAGATATTATATTCCTACACTATAACTTGATTGTATTATGTAAGTTCATACTCTTTTATAAATTTTGAAAAATAAAAAATAACCGCAAAGTACTCCAAAGTAACAGACATGGCCGTCCCAACTTGGAATTTCTATCGGTTTTGACTGCTAACTCATTAAAAATATAAAATAAAATTTTCACACTAAAACATGATATTACGACAATACAACTTGATTGTTTTTTTGTAACTAAATACTATTTCATACTTACAGAAAAATAAACTTTAACCAATAATGACTCAAAACTCTCAGACATGGCCGTCCCAACTTGGAATTTCTATCGGTTTTGACTGTTAACTCATTTAAAATATAAAATAAAATTTTGACATTAAGATATTATATTCCTACACTATAACTTGATTGTATTATGTAAGTTTATACTATTTTATACATTCAGAAAAATAAACATTAACCGTAAAGGACTCAAAACTCCCAGACATTGCCGTCCCAACTTGGAATTTCTATCGGTTTTGACTGCTAACTCACTTAAAATATAAAATAAAATTTTGACATTAAGATATGATATTCCTACACTATAACTTGATTGTATTATGTAAGTTCATACTCTTTTATAAATTTAGAAAAATAAAAAATAACCGTAAAGTACTCCAAAGTAACAGACATGGCCGTCCCAACTTGGAATTTCTATAGGTTTTGACTGCTAACTCATTAAAAGTATAAAATAAAATTTTCACACTAAAATATGATATTACAACAATACAACTTGATTGTTTTTTGTAACTAAATACTATTTCATACTTACAGAAAAATAAACTTTAACAAATAATATTCAAAACTCTCAGACATGGCCGTCCCAACTTGGAATTTCTATCGGTTTTGACTGTTAACTCATTTAAAATATAAAATAAAATTTTGACATTAAGATATTATATTCCTACACTATAACTTGATTGTATTATGTAAGTTCATACTCTTTTATAAATTTAGAAAAATAAAAAATAACCGTAAAGTACTCCAAAGTAACAGACATGGCCGTCCCAACTTGGAATTTCTATCGGTTTTGACTGCTAACTCATTAAAAATATAAAATAAAATTTTCACACTAAAATATTATATTATGACAATACAACTTGGTTGTTTTATGTAACTAAATACTATTTCATACTTACAGAAAAATAAACTTTAACCAATAATATTCAAAACTCTCAGACATGGCCGTCCCAACTTGGAATTTCTATCGGTTTTGACTGTTAACTCATTAAAAATATAAAATAAAATTGTGACACTAAGATATGATATTCCTACACTATAACTTGATTGTATTATGTAAGTTCATACTATTTTATCAATTTTATAAAGATCCTTTCAATAAATTTTATTCATCAATACGTTAATTTTGTGCTAGGTGTTTTATGTTCAATAATAATTTTTGTTCTCTCAGTTAAGAGTTGGTGAATGTTACACATTTTGGTAAACCTTTCATACACATAAACCTTTCAGCAAACACATACATCAATAAAGTTTTTTAAATGTGTTTATATTTGATTTAATCAAGCTTGTTACATGATAAGTAAACAAACCATTTTACAGCCTGTTTAAAAACAACAAGATTTTTCTTCCCCCAACTCAGTGTTGTTTTAACCATACATTAGTGACAGTTGTCAAATTGATGCCCATTCATGACTGATTGGAATTGCTTGCTGACATGAATGACTCAATGTCAGTCTCTAATTCTCTAACATGCCAAGCTGTCAGATTAACTTACCCACAGTGCTTAGTTTAGGAATGGATAGCGTTGTAACACACATTGAGAAAAGCCTTTACATTGGATTTCTATGTACATTTGGATTATTCATTTCTTTGTATAAGGTAAGCTGGTTTCACATTTGAAGGCGATATTATCTATAGTAAATAAATAAAGAGGGTCTATTTGTTGATTTTCTTAATACATGTATTTCATAGTATATTAAATACAGATAAGTTTATTCACATTTATGTACATTTTCAAATAAAGGTCGCTTGGTTTGTGCTGTTATGTTGTTTACGTTGTTTCTTAGTTTGTTTACTTTGTTTCAATTCCTATGTTGATGGTTTATGACTGAAAAAGAACAGAACATGATGTATACTAAATCATCGATGTGTTATAAAGCGTAAATGCAAATAAATATGACCAGTAAATGAATGTTGACATCGTGTTTTTACATACTTGTTGTGTTCACTCGCTTGTAGAAGGTGGGTGTTGAATCCAAGCCCGTGAGTCGAGTAAATCAACATCAAATTTCATTTTTCTTGTACGTGTCAAACGTATATACCGTTAGTATTAATAAATATCATTTTAAACACAATTCATGTTTAAATAAGATAATTACATGCATGTTTTAATACTCCCCGTCCCATCTTAAGATGGGACGTCCCAACTTAGGATTCCAAGTTGGGACGCGTCCCATCTTAAGATGGGACGGGATTCCAAGTTGGGATGATACATATATACCATCTATAGTGCCCAAATATTGATAAAGGCATGTTGCTTATTGAAATTGTAGATTTTTACTGGATATAAATGGGTTTATTTTCGCTTTTGCATAAATTAGCACTTTACAAATATTAAATCAAAGGCATTTGTACTTATACAAGTCTTATAACCAGTTCAAGCACTGCTTATTGGCGGTACATTATTACCCTGAAGTACTTTCAAAGGAGCTTCAAAGCCTCCCATCATACATTGAAAAGAAATGGTTTAATTTTAATGATTTTTTAACATCTTAACATAGCTGTCTTTAGATTGATGTAAAAGTATTTTTATTTCTTTTTGCAGGTTCCAAGTGTCCATTCCTGCTAACCTTTTAAAGATAAAAACGCAATAGGCTCTCTCTCATGACTAGTAATAGAAAAACAGGCACAGAAAGATTATACTCACACTTGCTTCAAAACCTAATGTTTTTAAAAACCCATTATCATACTTGCACGTGGTTCGTGGTAAAATTTAGCTATTGAGCAAGGAAATACATCACTCGATAGAAACATCTTTTGTCGATAGTTAGATATCATATTAACATGTGTTAATCAACAACAAAATACTTAATTCGAGGTTCAAATACAGTGCCCCCTGGAAAAGTGCCATAGCTTTTAACAAACCTACTTTCGTTGACATCATCTTTATATGTGTAGGTTTTACACAGTGTCTCAATTACCGCAACAGCGTCCGATGGGAGTCAACTTGGACGGCAACTAGTGCCTGATTCGGAAAATTAAATCTAGTTGTTCACGACAAAGACGGTTTTCAAGCGTATATTTATTAGCAAGAAATTGTGAGATGCCCACACTTGATTGGTCTTTATGTCGACATGCAGGGGCTTAGATTTTAGTCATTTTGGTAAATTGTCTCCTATTCAATGAATTTTGGTCTGATCTTCTCATGATGGGATGCAAAATATTGCTAAAAAAACAGGAATACAGTAAACATACTTTTTTAAAAATATTGCAGTTTGATTTTGGGTCTTTAATCTTCAAAACGGACTTTTGAGATTTATAGCTTAATTGACCGAATGATCATGAAAACGCCCTATTGTTATCAGAAAAGAGCCTCCTTCGTCAGGCAGTTAATTGAAGACCTTGGGCTTCTGCAAGTGATAATGCCCTGAAAAACAGCGTTATCCTTATAATAATGCTTTCAAAACTATAAACTTGTATAAAAGTTAAAGACATAAACGCATATATTGATGAAAGTATTGATATATAATAATGACAGCGGCTTAAATATGCTACTGTGCATAACCATGTCGATATCTTTAATATCCTGGTCTGGTGATATAATAACAAGAAATCATCCTTATGTTTTCAACGTTTGCTGCAAATAACCAAATGATCTAACGAACCGTTTCTTTGGGTTATCTAATTTCATCAAAACCTATTAAGGTGTAAGTCTAAACCTCAGCATCAAACCTGTACTTAACAACTACAACTCTTTTACTGACATTGGTTAAGTCACTAATAAGTTTCTAGCTCCATGTGTAACTATTTCGTTTTCGCTAACATAACGTTCATACCTCCTTTGTCCAACTAAAGTCAGTTCCATCAACGTGTCCAGTAACACAGGTTCCATCGTAGACGAGAAGACTGACATTGTTGCTGTAGACTGCTCCATCGTTAGAGACCGAGATCCTGTAGGCTCTCACATAGTCTGTCTCTGTCTCCTCCCTGACTGTACTGATGGTACACCTGGCTTCACTGATGCTCCGAATGATGGCTGCCGATTCTGAGGACCCTTCACTTTCCAGGCCAGTCTCGGTAACCTGGCGGGAGAAACTCATTGATTTGCATGTATCTATTTCAAAATCTGCATTAAGTATTCGTTTGGTTTTATTTGGATTTGCACTTTTGCTATTTTATCACTTTTATGAAATACTTTATTTTAAATGCAAGAACGAACTCACTTTGAAGGCGTGGACTTGACATGTAGTTCTTTCCTCTGTGAAGGTATCTCCATACACGGATATGACGTCACAGGAGAGACTCGCCATGTCACAGTGACCCTCGCCCTGTATGCTGGCCAGGACAGGGGGAGTTGATAGATCAACGGAACAGTCCACTCCTCCAAAGTTCCTCACACATAGGCATTCACCTGCAAGAAACACACAAAGTTAATTCTTTCGTATAAGAAAAGTAAAACTTTATTCTTTGAATAGTTTTTATTTCATATTAGAAAACACAAATAGACTTTTAATTGGACACAAACAGGTATCATACCGTCACAGGTGTTAAGTGAATATATTTTTGGCATCATTTATACAATGACAATAGAGCAAAAGTCACGTAAAACATGAATAATTATATTGTAAATTATTATAATACATATCACGCAAGAATCAAGTGACACAATTGTTTCCTACCTTCAGAGCAGTTCCCATGTCCACTACAATCGTTAGGACAGGCCTCAGCTACCACGATGTCATACACAGAGGTGTTGTCTGGTGAAGTATCGTTACTCTGAAGCTCTGGGTTGACCAACACTTCGTGGTAGCACTTGCTTCTCACAGTGTCCACCGAGTGCTCACCGAAAACAGTTGTTCCTGTCAACTTCAGGTACAGATAGGGATATGCGATATACATATTACACTTACAGCTGCGTGCCTTAAGTTTGTCCACTTGTTTGTGTATCTGAATGCAACTATCATTCAATTTGGAATGTTTTAAGGCACCCTAGCAAAAACCATTGCAATGCAAGGATACAGGATACTAAATGACCTTTTATTATTGATATTTCAATAATTACTATATGCCTATCACATCTAAAGAGGATGCGAAACGACCGTCCATTTGATACCACTTAAATACCTATATGCTGTATATATATTGTACCTATAAAGTATACTAAACGACCTTCCATTTAATTCTATTTGTCAAAATAATTTCGACATGTACAAAAAAAGGTTTCGAATGTCAAACTGTAAATACAAACTTATTAATGAATTTGTGACATTGATAATCACTTGTTGATGTCAATGTTGTTTTGCTCAGTGACATTAGAAACCCTCAGAGAAAAAACAGGAAAAACTGAAGGTGTCTTACCATGTACATTAGGTACACACCTTGATATCCTGAATGCAGTTCTCAATACTGCTATTGGTGTCCACGCCGGTGATGTTTCCACAGACTTGGACCGTCCTGGACTTCTCAAACAGCTGCTGACAATGTGATGTAGCGCTTTCTTCAGTCCAGTCCTCGGGCCAGGTGTCTGTATTCTGAAAAAGCGGTTTTTGTCATAATATAACTTACATGTTTAATCATATTTTTAATTCAACATCTTACTTTAAAAGTCAAAATCAAAAGGTATTAATGCGTAATTTTCATATATATTAACTGTGGGCAGTGCCCTTATTGCCATCTTTTTACATTTCATATTTTTTCTGATAATTTACATTTTTAAATGGATAAATAATCAAGTTGGTTAACTGCTGTTAGTTATTGCTGGCAGCGTTGTCTGACTATGAGGGTGCGGTTTTGAATCTATCAAGAGACTTGGCCAGACAAAAATTTCTACTATTGAAGACAGTATGATCCTAATTATAACAGCCTAAGAGTAAGTGAAGGGTCCAAATGACGGGGTATCTTAAACATCAATAAAATGCAACCTTTTCCTTGAAAATGATTGAAATGTAGATATTCTGACAGCTAAAATGATTTACTATAAATCAACCATTTCCTTGAAACCTGTAGTTTGGTTGCAGAAAGGATAATCACAACAAAATATAATGCAGTCCCTATAAGCAACTGCTACAAAATTATTTCTAGCAAATATCCATCATTTTTCATGTCTTAACTAACCCTCATTTAGTTGCAGAGATTTTAGTTGCTTGTTGAATAGCAAGGAAGCAAGTTTGGTTGCAGGAGTTTTATAATTTACCTTATTTGAAAAATGGAAAAAAACAAATCAACAGTTTCATTTTGACAGATTCCCTCTCGCACTGTATGTGACGTAATGCCATGCGGTATTTAACGTGTCCTTCAATTGGTTGATTCAACCTCCAACATTTCCGACAACTTTTTAAACGACCCATTT
This sequence comes from Steromphala cineraria, assembly GCA_916613615.1. Lineage (NCBI taxonomy): Eukaryota > Metazoa > Mollusca > Gastropoda > Trochida > Trochidae > Steromphala > Steromphala cineraria. Next base: position 59,439,039 of record OU744728.1, on the reverse strand, counting down.
ATTGATTGATAATTGATTTTGTTCTGTTGCTTGAAAGAAACTATTTGTTAAACTCACCTATTGATGTTTATTTTTTTCAAAATCATTTTGCAATTAATGAATTTCTGACAGCCAATGAGAATATTTTTTAGATATGACAACAATTAGAACTTACTGCGGGAGCACATTGAAACACAGAAATGAAATTTAGTGATCTATTTGGTCAAATAATGTCAAAAGTTCCTACCATGACATGCTTTATGATATAAATTGTTAAAATAATCAAGGCCAGTGAAATATTTCTATCCATAATGTCAGAAACGATTTCAAAACCAGATGTGACATGATCGAAAACAGGACTTGATAGCGATCGGTTAGTGGCTTTATTTGTGTTATTGAAATGTACATATAAAGCCAGGTAAGTGTTCAACATTTGTCAAATCATCATATATTCCATCTGCAACCACATTTCGTCACGCCCAGGCTCTTCTGTTTAATACAAACGTGTATTTTCTTGGAAACATAATTTGGTTGCAGTTGCCTATAGGGGACTGCAACCAAACTCGAAAACAATGCGAGTTCATGGTGATTAATCTTTCTGCAACCAAATTCAATGGTGTCATTCCATATATCATGGTAAAGATAATTATCTCAGCTTTCAGAAATTTCGAAATTGAGACTTTTACAAGATCTAGGTTGCATTTAACAGTCTTTTTTGACATCCCTTCACAAGGGCCCTTCAAATACTCTCAGGCCAATATAACAGTTTGAAATTGTTTCACTAAATAAATGGAAAGTGTCTGTAATATTTTATTTATTGAGAGATTCACATATTCTACCCTCTTTGTCCGTTTAAAAGATGAAGATTTCTGTGTGTGCGCGGCAGATCTGCGACGTCTCCTGTTGATGCTGCACTGGGAAGGAATGACGTCAGAGTAGCCTGGCAGAGACTTGCACGTCTCGTGGGCTTTACCAGCAGAACACTCCACTTCCTGTAGGGGATCGTTTAGTTCCCTGTCTTCAGAACATGAGCAGAAGGTACTCTGTTGGGGCCAACTGGTCAGGGAGGACAGGTCCGAGTGGTCAAACAGGTTCCCTCCTTCCTCTACCCTGTCGGAGAAAAAGGTATACTTTAATCATGTGTCACACGCATCAAAACATATGACATACAAAGTAAGGTACAACAAACGAAAACATTGTATCACAAACTAGCTCATAAGACACTTCAAGAATACAACTTACATGTACTTTATCTACATGTGAACATATGATTTGACGATTTTCTTAATTTTTACAACATCAAAGGAAAAGAATCTTAAGTTGATATAATTCATAATAAACTCTCAATCATGTAAGTTTTTCAATCAGAAAGAAGTATTAATAAACATCGCTAACAGATCATGACTTTAATTCCAAGATATCTGAGTATGAATTAAGCTTCGGACGAACCACACAATCAGGTTTGATACAGAAATAATATATATGTCACAGTCTATGTAAATTAAAAGGGAACATTGCTAGTTGTCATGGGGTACTCCTCTTAAACTTCCATGTATAAAGTGTACAATTAGTGAAGCTGCAAAGTGCCAACCTCCAGGAGTTAGAGAATTCCACCAGCAGATTCTTCCAAAGTCTGTATCCAGCACTGCAATCATCAGTCGCCGTCGGGTCTGTGGAGTAACTACCATCACGTAGCACAAAGTCGTCGTTGCATGCTTTATTGTCAGGTACATTCTCAGTCATATTCCCGCAGAGACCTGCAGTCTTGCCCATGTCTTGTACAGATGGATACATGTAGACATTCAGGAAACTGGAACTGACGGTGATGCTAACTTTAGCTCCAGTCGGCAGGAATATCTGTAATCAAGATTTTTTTAACAAATAATATGTCATCAAATACTCCTTTGATATATAATAAATAAATAAAATATAAAAATAATAGATAAATTGTTAAATGAAATAAATAAATATGTAAATACATAAATACATAAATACATAAATGAATAAAATTATTGAATGAATGAATAGATAAAAAAACGCCGGGTTACAAATAAACAAATATTTATGTGTAAATATAAATGTTCATGTGACCACTTAGTATAAGTTATCAATTACATCATAGTAACTGCCTCTCCTCTTGACCTGTAGGACGTCCCCTCCATCTTCACACAGAGTGAAGTCCAAGAACCAGCTACCAGACTGTTGAGGGCACCTGTTGATCTCGAACACCGTCTTGCCGGCTCTCACTGCCACTCCACAGTTACAGAAGGCAGAGCTGCCACAGCGAGCTGTCTGGATCTGAACCTTGATCAAAGAGCATTTGTTTTGATGGAAATGATAAATATGTGATATTGACGCCATTGATGACATGTAAGCCTTTCCCTCTATGGTTTTTGATAACAATAATCTTTAAATATTTCAAACGAGAGAAATCAGATGATGACATACCCTACCGGCCCCCAATGAATAAGAATATATATCTTGAAACTGTAATAAGATTAATATGGAAACAAAGTCATTTGTCGAAATTTTAAGTTTAATTCATTTGGAAACAGTCAAAATATTAATAAGCCACATTTACACATGATGACTGTTTATTATACCAGGTTTCAGTGGGGAGGTCTAATAGTTTTGGAGTCTCTGGAGACGAAATTCAAATTATCATTTCCATGGAAACCGCAAGAAAGAAGAAGATACTACGATCTACACATCCTGACTGATCAATATAACACATTAAAGAGAGCTAGGTGCAATAGTGTCGAAGTCATGCTTCACAGATACGAGAACCATGACTTAGATTTTAATAGATTTAAGGAAATTTCTCTATCACTAAAAAGATATTTCAGAAGGAATGTTTCTACGCTGTTCACAACCTCATATCGCGGACAATATTACTTTCACGTTGTAGTATTGTGAAAGAAACTATTCTATATACTATACTACCTAGGTCAAAACATAATACGAAGTAATAACCTTTGCGTTTAAAATGTTGTATTTAAAAATGAAATAAGACATACACATATGATAAGGAGATAATTGACCTCGTGTTTCCCTATCCTTAACACCATATGATAAAATATATGTATCATGCTGGCTAATGACGGTGGTAAACAATCTCTATGATTAACATTAATACCTGTTGGTTTGATTGAGCTATATTTTCTGTCCATATTACAAATCTGAAGACAATAAAACGTAGATAATTGTAGAGGGGTCTCATTAATAAAAACATACCTTATGTTTAGCAATTTCAGATGAGAGATTAAGAATATATTGTGTTCAGATTAATGTTATTTCAGATTTTAGTTGGTGTAAGGCCGTACATTGAAACTGTTGATTAAATATTTCCACAAAGCGATTATTCCGAATATACCCTCCCCCCAGATTTTCTCACATAAATGTTTTCAGCTCTTTCATTTTGTGTTGAAAACCCAAAGTTTTTACAGATTTTTCCAGTGAAGTATTGGAAATGCGAAAGTTTGCTTTTTGAGGCATAAAAAGTTAGTGATATTAAGAATGATCTTAGAACAAGTACCCTGAGAAATTCGCAACAATTTGAAAATGTGATTGCTTTATTTCCTGTTGAGAAAGAGCATATTATCACTGGGTGGTAAGCGAGGGAAGAAAGCAGAGACAGGGGACCAGGTAAGATTCGCGATCGATTTGAAGTCTTTCTAGGTTCTTTTAATGCATTAGATAACAGGCAAATACTTGATGTGGATAACAGTTCACATAGAAATTTAAATTACTTACTAACAGGTCTTCTTATGTTACTATTATCGAAAATCGGCAGTGTTGTTGCTACAGAAAGAGTTATAGGGAACAGTAGTTGACCCATTTCAATATTTTCATCTCATTTTAGAAGGTCAAATCTATGTAAAATAGAAGTTCTAGAAATTGATAGCCCGTGATTGTGTGATTAATTAGAGAGAAATGAGTAATTTGACAAAATAGTTGAATATGAGTGGTCTGCGTACTGACTCAAGAAGGTGGTCTGTATATTGGAAACACAAATATTGAGTCTATACGCAGATCATTCGAGTTCAACTATTTTGTCAAATTCCTAATTTCTCTCTCATAATCAAACAATCACACATCACAAACATCTTCCCTCACTTCGTGGTACACAATTTCCGGGGTACGTTACCACCCAGTGATTATACCACTGTAGACTTATATACCATATTATGGTTTTTGAATGGCATTTTAGACGTTTGAACAATCAAGAATGAAGGTTTTTATTTTATGGACATAAATGTAAAGCTCCGAGCAAAAAAATGAGACTTTTCTCAAACTTTGTTTTCTGTTGCCACTCGAAAATTTCGGACATTGTTTGGAAATTTTTAGCCGCTGTGACATTGCTATGATGTTCTGTGTATTATCTACCCTGTCGTTGGCTGTAGCAAGTGACCGCCGCGATGCAAAAAAACAAAGCAAACAAAGATTTCGCTTTTTTTATCATGCAGGTTGGTAATGAGATAAGAAATTGTTGGAAATAAATCTTTTAAAATATTAAGACACAACTAAAGTTGTGAAGCGAATGATTACATGTAAATTTGTAACACTAGAATCAAAATATTCTGCAGATTTGAAACAAAAGGTTCATTTAACTTAGCATAAGCTATTTTCAGAACCAAAAGAGCATTTGAAAAAATCTATGTTTAAGCAGATTTCACAGTGTATATCATGAAATAGTACACTGATTGAGTTTCGGCTTATTTCATACAATTTGTATATGAATTATCTAAATTTGTTCCAAATTTCATAAGTTTATGTCAAAAATTTAATAAATACGGTTAATCTAAAATTGTCTCACATTTTTTGCCCAGGAGGTATACAAGGTCTTTAGGGTTTTGACATAGATTCTTCGAGCTTGGAAATGACATTATGATTTATGTTGAACCATTGACTGCACAGAACAAAGAGGTTTTAACTCCATATGAATACTAGTTCTCCAATTACTTACCTCCAAGGGTAGTTCCGCGTGTTTGTACATGGTGAAAACCCCTTCGTACTGATGTTCATACCGTCTGCATGTAGAACATTGTAATGGCATTAGTAACATACTCCTGCAGTCTTTCACATATCAAACAATTAAGAAACTGACATCATCTTGATAATGTTTTAAGCAAGTTTGTATGAATATTTTATTTACTAGAGATAGGTTTCGTGACAGGGGTTTCATCCGTCACGACAGTTCATGTTATTAATACATTTTACATGTATTACATGTATATATGTTAATATGACAAAGAAGGTGATACTTCATACAACCTTCCATCAAAGGTTTTCATGTGTGGGTCATTGCTTGAATAGCAGCTTTTCTTCTGGATATGGGAAGTGTCCTTTGACAGTTTCACCTAAAAAAATACTGTATGAAAGTATATGCAGATTAGATAAGACCGATCCAGACGGAAGCATAAAAGTTCCGTCCCCTCGGACGTGATTGTTTAAAATATGCAGGGGTACTAGTTTCAAGCTCAGGAATGCTGGGTTAAAATCAACAGTGTCACTAGCCTGATCTTTTGGCTTTCGTCCATGCTAATGTCGTTCAAGGCGCACATTAACTTAAATATATATCCTAGGACCACTTTAGCTTTTAATACTTCGTCAGTTAATGAACAAATGAATGCTAATATTGATACTTTATCTAAGCCCAGAGCGAGAGAAGTCGTCGACTTCATTGTAAAAAAAACGCATGTATACTCGGAATATTTCATCTGTTATACAAATTATTGTTCAATATTTTTAATCTTAAGCTAACATAACATATCTTACTATTAAGTGTTTACTTTTGAAGTGTCTAATAAGTATGAATTTAACATATTGAATACATATTAAGCCGAATTTGCTTACTGGTCCTTTCATTAGAGAATCTCTTTGTTTACAAATGATTCGTCTGCTATGCTGATATTCACATATACGTCTAAATGATGTTGAGGGCTAAGGATATGGACTGATTTTTAAATGGTCATGGTCCTTGTAACTGTAATCTTTCAAATTAGCCAATGACTAATTTATTTTCTCCAAAAAAATTCCGGTTTCACCCATAAGTCACAAAGTGTTGGAGTAAATTTAACACCCAATACTTCAAATTCACATTTTTGCCATTTTATTTTCATATGATTACACAATCTTTCCTCATTATATGATTTTGATCTTATCCAGATTACTTTAATCTTATCAATATTTTTGAAGAAGTCCTGACAACTTGGAAACCATATTTGATGTGGTTATAGCAGCACATAGACTAGCTTCAGATCCATCAAGCAATAATTCTGTATCCTCAGCATATTGTTAATAGTCCTAATCATCTATCTATATTTTCTTTATGTCCTTTATTGTTTTATCATGGAACCCAATACTTCAGCTACAAAAAGAAACGAGTAGGGGATAAGGGGTCTCTTTGCCTACATCCTCTTTCATTTATAAAGAATTCTGATAAAGGGCCATTTTGAATCACACAAGATGTTGTGTCCAAAGATAGGAAAGCTTTCCGTTTTTTTATCGGAGAACCAAATCCACTTTTATTCAAGTTCGAAATAAAAAAAAGATTTGCTGTTAAATGCTTTTTCAAATAGGTTAGAAGAAATAGTCCCGGAATATTTATTTTCTTTCTTTCAACATGATATCATAGAGAAGTCTTGTGTTGTTCTGCCTAGGATAAATCCTGTTTGATCTCCATGAATAAGAGAATCTAATGTTTTTAATCTGTTGGTAATACAAGTACTAATAACCTTATAACGAGCATTCAAAATGTCTTTTGCCTTCATTCTTCGGATAACATATATCTTTATTTGGTTTAGGAATCAAGTCATCATTCCCCTTTTCACAGTTAGAGACAGCATCTGTTTCGATGAAACTTCTTTGATAAACCTAAAATTCCAAACTTTTAAATCTTTCCAAAAGAAAATAATTAAACCAATAGGAAATCCATCAATACCTTGGGTTAGTTATTTTTTTCATTTCTGACTGCTTGATTAATCTGACTGACAGTGATTTAATTTTTCTAGCAAATCTTTCAAGTTTATATATATATATATATATATTTAGTGGGGAATCCTTTTCAAGGTGCCAGGTTCTTAGGCCTTATACTTCTGGAGAAGAATGTGAAGAAAGGTTTTAATAGCATGGAACTTGTGGTGTTAATTAGGGAGGAATTATAGGGTCATCGAATCTATAAATTATAATCCTCACTTATCAATGAATCTGTACACAAGGTTTCAACTGTCTAAGTCTGATGCTTCTTGAGAAGAAGTCGAAAATACGGAAAGTTTACAGGTCGACGGATGGACAGACGGATGCCAGACACCATGCCATAAGCCAATGGGACCTTTCAATCACGATGAGCTAAAACTGATTATCTTCAACACAGTTTTCCAGTATATGAATTAGATATATATACATGTATATAAAAAGATAACCATTCCATGTTTCCATAAAAAGTTACCTTTCTTTTAAATAATAGTTCACTGTGCCAAATATAATTCTACCTTCACAAATCAATTTACCATATGAACTTCAAATCTTCAAATATAATTTATTTATCATAAACATCAATGAGAAAATACCATTTGATGATCCTACAAACAAAAAGAGTTCGTATCTATATTACATTGAAAAAAAGATATTCCACATGGTCAAATTTCATGATTTATGTCAAGATAAGAATCCCTCATATATACAGTCAAAGGAGAAAAGGTAAAGGTCAAGAGGTAAGCGGTGAAGCCACATGGATACTGGTTAGTTACTATTATTCAGTTGTCCCTTGGCTACAATAATTAGTCACTTAGTTCCATTAGTACATTTCTAATGTTTGACTAGCTTCATACAGTATCTGGAAAAGGTGAACATGGCAAAATGTCCAATTACAAAGGAATAAAGCCATACATAGAACTTCTTTCAGCATAATACATTCAAGTGTAAGAGAATCCAAAATTTAAATTGATTCAATTTAATTAAGTTAGGCAATCAAGAAAGTGAATGATGGTTACAATGATATATACTGTTGTATTACAATAACACAATATTACAGATTCATACTGAATGAAATCCATCTAACAAATAACATAAATTTTTAATAAACATTGCATCAAATGTTTCAAAAGTATGAAATAGTAATTGAATTGGAAACATTATTAGTTGACATACATGTGAACAACTGCAATATTTTTTTCAAGATTTAACTTGTGAACCTTTACGTATTGGTTTAATCATTTTAATTCTGTCTTCTTGAACTCTCTTGTACACAAACACCAGGACCCAGTTTCACAAAAAATCGTAACTTAAGTTACGTGTAACTTTCACACCTAAACGTAAATCTACGATTTTCTCAGTTTCACAAAAAAGTGCAGGTGTAAGTTAGTAGCGATATCAGTCGTAAATCTAGGGGTGCCCTTTCGCACTCGTAAGTCCTTACGTGTGAAATTAATTCCCTACAACGGGTATTTCCACGCACCTGCAGATACGGTATGTACATTTTGTTTATTTAGGGACAAAAACTTCCGAACGAGTGTCGGAGTGACCGGTGACGTGTCAGTTTGATTCCGGTGACTCTTTCAGTGGAACGTGACAATATGTTCAACTTTATAGGCTTATCTTGCCGATAGTTATATTTCAGGTTGATAAATGGCATACAACTATAAAACACTTTGTTATCTCATAAAAACACTTAGGCATCAAATTTCAGTTAACAGTGAAAATTTGGAGTTGCGTCCCTTTTATTCGAGTGACAAGTGAATTTGAGCCC
>OU744728.1:58777615-58830111 GCA_916613615.1 Steromphala cineraria | reverse complement strand
AATTCTGCTCCATGAGATGTATGGATAAATCACAAAAGTTTGTCAGTGCCGTGACCCGGATTCGAACCGGGGTTCTTGCGGCCACAACGCAAAGTCCTAACCACTAGACGATCACGGCCACATCTGACAACTGACACTTGGTGTTATTTTACAAAAGTCTTTCATTAGTGTCATCTGGCGGCCCTAAAGCTTGCAACCCCTACACCCATTCTATTACCCGAGATTAAGCTAAGAAAAAGCATTGTTACTTTTTTATATGTATTTACCAATCAGCCTAGCGTTAACAAGTCTCAGGCAATTGATTGGCCAATTAGGAACTCGTCACAAAAATGTTTTTAGAGCAAAAGTTTTGTAGTGCCGTGACCCGGATTCGAACCGGGGTTCTTGCGGCCACAACGCAAAGTCCTAACCTCTAGACGATCACGGCTACACTACAAGATGTGAAATTTCTATCTCCTTAACTGTTTCAATCTCGATTTATAACAAAGCGACTTAAACGCCGTGACGTAGGTCGAGAACGCCCATAAAAACAGCAGGCAACACTGGTTAAAGCAGTCTGAAGATTTCCGGTATATTGAGGATGATTTTGAATTATCAGAGATCTTTTGCAATTGCTTATCAGAACTCTGATGTCAATGCGAAAACAGCGGAATGAGTCACTATGGAATTGAATCTTAAGAATTAAAAAAATGTTCTCTAAGTTGAGAAAGTAATAGCAAATGACAATTTTGAGGCATAATAAGAAAAATGTTTCATCCTAGGTTCGAACCACTTCCCTCTACAATTGAGCAAAAGCTACCCAAAGTATCAGCACATTTGATGTTACAATTCCTCTCTTTCAATCATTTCAGGGGGAAATTATTTTTAACATAAAGAATAACTTCAACATACTGAAGCAACAGGTGTACCCGTACATGAGGAGCCGTCCATAGTCAGAAATAATAGTTTTGCCGACTTTGGGAATAATACATCATGCACTTTTGAGCAAATTCTGCTCCATGAGATGTATGGATAAATCACAAAAGTTTGTCAGTGCCGTGACCCGGATTCGAACCGGGGTTCTTGCGGCCACAACGCAAAGTCCTAACCACTAGACGATCACGGCCACATCTGACAACTGACACTTGGTGTTATTTTACAAAAGTCTTTCATTAGTGTCATCTGGCGGCCCTAAAGCTTGCAACCCCTACACCCATTCTATTACCCGAGATTAAGCTAAGAAAAAGCATTGTTACTTTTTTATATGTATTTACCAATCAGCCTAGCGTTAACAAGTCTCAGGCAATTGATTGGCCAATTAGGAACTCGTCACAAAAATGTTTTTAGAGCAAAAGTTTTGTAGTGCCGTGACCCGGATTCGAACCGGGGTTCTTGCGGCCACAACGCAAAGTCCTAACCTCTAGACGATCACGGCTACACTACAAGATGTGAAATTTCTATCTCCTTAACTGTTTCAATCTCGATTTATAACAAAGCGACTTAAACGCCGTGACGTAGGTCGAGAACGCCCATAAAAACAGCAGGCAACACTGGTTAAAGCAGTCTGAAGATTTCCGGTATATTGAGGATGATTTTGAATTATCAGAGATCTTTTGCAATTGCTTATCAGAACTCTGATGTCAATGCGAAAACAGCGGAATGAGTCACTATGGAATTGAATCTTAAGAATTAAAAAAATGTTCTCTAAGTTGAGAAAGTAATAGCAAATGACAATTTTGAGGCATAATAAGAAAAATGTTTCATCCTAGGTTCGAACCACTTCCCTCTACAATTGAGCAAAAGCTACCCAAAGTATCAGCACATTTGATGTTACAATTCCTCTCTTTCAATCATTTCAGGGGGAAATTATTTTTAACATAAAGAATAACTTCAACATACTGAAGCAACAGGTGTACCCGTACATGAGGAGCCGTCCATAGTCAGAAATAATAGTTTTGCCGACTTTGGGAATAATACATCATGCACTTTTGAGCAAATTCTGCTCCATGAGATGTATGGATAAATCACAAAAGTTTGTCAGTGCCGTGACCCGGATTCGAACCGGGGTTCTTGCGGCCACAACGCAAAGTCCTAACCACTAGACGATCACGGCCACATCTGACAACTGACACTTGGTGTTATTTTACAAAAGTCTTTCATTAGTGTCATCTGGCGGCCCTTAAGCTTGCAACCCCTACACCCATTCTATTACCCGAGATTAAGCTAAGAAAAAGCATTGTTACTTTTTTATATGTATTTACCAATCAGCCTAGCGTTAACAAGTCTCAGGCAATTGATTGGCCAATTAGGAACTCGTCACAAAAATGTTTTTAGTGCAAAAGTTTTGTAGTGCCGTGACCCGGATTCGAACCGGGGTTCTTGCGGCCACAACGCAAAGTCCTAACCTCTAGACGATCACGGCTACACTACAAGATGTGAAATTTCTATCTCCTTAACTGTTTCAATCTCGATTTATAACAAAGCGACTTAAACGCCGTGACGTAGGTCGAGAACGCCCATAAAAACAGCAGGCAACACTGGTTAAAGCAGTCTGAAGATTTCCGGTATATTGAGGATGATTTTGAATTATCAGAGATCTTTTGCAATTGCTTATCAGAACTCTGATGTCAATGCGAAAACAGCGGAATGAGTCACTATGGAATTGAATCTTAAGAATTAAAAAAATGTTCTCTAAGTTGAGAAAGTAATAGCAAATGACAATTTTGAGGCATAATAAAAAAAATGTTTCATCCTAGGTTCGAACCACTTCCCTCTACAATTGAGCAAAAGCTACCCAAAGTATCAGCACATTTGATGTTACAATTCCTCTCTTTCAATCATTACAGGGGGAAATTATTTTTAACATAAAGAATAACTTCAACATACTAAAGTAACAGGTGTACCCGTACATGAGGAGCTGTCCATAGTCAGAAATAATAGTTTTGCCGACTTTGGGAATAATACATCATGCACTTTTGAGCAAATTCTGCTCCATGAGATGTATGGATAAATCACAAAAGTTTGTCAGTGCCGTGACCCGGATTCGAACCGGGGTTCTTGCGGCCACAACGCAAAGTCCTAACCACTAGACGATCACGGCCACATCTGACAACTGACACTTGGTGTTATTTTACAAAAGTCTTTCATTAGTGTCATCTGGCGGCCCTTAAGCTTGCAACCCCTACACCCATTCTATTACCCGAGATTAAGCTAAGAAAAAGCATTGTTACTTTTTTATATGTATTTACCAATCAGCCTAGCGTAAACAAGTCTCAGGCAATTGATTGGCCAATTAGGAACTCGTCACAAAAATGTTTTTAGTGCAAAAGTTTTGTAGTGCCGTGACCCGGATTCGAACCGGGGTTCTTGCGGCCACAACGCAAAGTCCTAAACTCTAGACGATCACGGCTACACTACAAGTTGGAAATTTCTATCTCCTTAACTGTTTCAATCTCGATTTATAACAAAGCGACTTAAACGCCGTGACGTAGGTCGAGAACGCCCATAAAAACAGCAGGCAACACTGGTTAAAGCAGTCTGAAGATTTCCGGTATATTGAGGATGATTTTGAATTATCAGAGATCTTTTGCAATTGCTTATCAGAACTCTGATGTCAATGCGAAAACAGCGGAATGAGTCACTATGGAATTGAATCTTAAGAATTAAAAAAATGTTCTCTAAGTTGAGAAAGTAATAGCAAATGACAATTTTGAGGCATAATAAGAAAAATGTTTCATCCTAGGTTCGAACCACTTCCCTCTACAATTGAGCAAAAGCTACCCAAAGTATCAGCACATTTGATGTTACAATTCCTCTCTTTCAATCATTTCAGGGGGAAATTATTTTTAACATAAAGAATAACTTCAACATACTGAAGCAACAGGTGTACCCGTACATGAGGAGCCGTCCATAGTCAGAAATAATAGTTTTGCCGACTTTGGGAATAATACATCATGCACTTTTGAGCAAATTCTGCTCCATGAGATGTATGGATAAATCACAAAAGTTTGTCAGTGCCGTGACCCGGATTCGAACCGGGGTTCTTGCGGCCACAACGCAAAGTCCTAACCACTAGACGATCACGGCCACATCTGACAACTGACACTTGGTGTTATTTTACAAAAGTCTTTCATTAGTGTCATCTGGCGGCCCTAAAGCTTGCAACCCCTACACCCATTCTATTACCCGAGATTAAGCTAAGAAAAAGCATTGTTACTTTTTTATATGTATTTACCAATCAGCCTAGCGTTAACAAGTCTCAGGCAATTGATTGGCCAATTAGGAACTCGTCACAAAAATGTTTTTAGAGCAAAAGTTTTGTAGTGCCGTGACCCGGATTCGAACCGGGGTTCTTGCGGCCACAACGCAAAGTCCTAACCTCTAGACGATCACGGCTACACTACAAGATGTGAAATTTCTATCTCCTTAACTGTTTCAATCTCGATTTATAACAAAGCGACTTAAACGCCGTGACGTAGGTCGAGAACGCCCATAAAAACAGCAGGCAACACTGGTTAAAGCAGTCTGAAGATTTCCGGTATATTGAGGATGATTTTGAATTATCAGAGATCTTTTGCAATTGCTTATCAGAACTCTGATGTCAATGCGAAAACAGCGGAATGAGTCACTATGGAATTGAATCTTAAGAATTAAAAAAATGTTCTCTAAGTTGAGAAAGTAATAGCAAATGACAATTTTGAGGCATAATAAGAAAAATGTTTCATCCTAGGTTCGAACCACTTCCCTCTACAATTGAGCAAAAGCTACCCAAAGTATCAGCACATTTGATGTTACAATTCCTCTCTTTCAATCATTTCAGGGGGAAATTATTTTTAACATAAAGAATAACTTCAACATACTGAAGCAACAGGTGTACCCGTACATGAGGAGCCGTCCATAGTCAGAAATAATAGTTTTGCCGACTTTGGGAATAATACATCATGCACTTTTGAGCAAATTCTGCTCCATGAGATGTATGGATAAATCACAAAAGTTTGTCAGTGCCGTGACCCGGATTCGAACCGGGGTTCTTGCGGCCACAACGCAAAGTCCTAACCACTAGACGATCACGGCCACATCTGACAACTGACACTTGGTGTTATTTTACAAAAGTCTTTCATTAGTGTCATCTGGCGGCCCTTAAGCTTGCAACCCCTACACCCATTCTATTACCCGAGATTAAGCTAAGAAAAAGCATTGTTACTTTTTTATATGTATTTACCAATCAGCCTAGCGTTAACAAGTCTCAGGCAATTGATTGGCCAATTAGGAACTCGTCACAAAAATGTTTTTAGTGCAAAAGTTTTGTAGTGCCGTGACCCGGATTCGAACCGGGGTTCTTGCGGCCACAACGCAAAGTCCTAACCTCTAGACGATCACGGCTACACTACAAGATGTGAAATTTCTATCTCCTTAACTGTTTCAATCTCGATTTATAACAAAGCGACTTAAACGCCGTGACGTAGGTCGAGAACGCCCATAAAAACAGCAGGCAACACTGGTTAAAGCAGTCTGAAGATTTCCGGTATATTGAGGATGATTTTGAATTATCAGAGATCTTTTGCAATTGCTTATCAGAACTCTGATGTCAATGCGAAAACAGCGGAATGAGTCACTATGGAATTGAATCTTAAGAATTAAAAAAATGTTCTCTAAGTTGAGAAAGTAATAGCAAATGACAATTTTGAGGCATAATAAAAAAAATGTTTCATCCTAGGTTCGAACCACTTCCCTCTACAATTGAGCAAAAGCTACCCAAAGTATCAGCACATTTGATGTTACAATTCCTCTCTTTCAATCATTACAGGGGGAAATTATTTTTAACATAAAGAATAACTTCAACATACTAAAGTAACAGGTGTACCCGTACATGAGGAGCTGTCCATAGTCAGAAATAATAGTTTTGCCGACTTTGGGAATAATACATCATGCACTTTTGAGCAAATTCTGCTCCATGAGATGTATGGATAAATCACAAAAGTTTGTCAGTGCCGTGACCCGGATTCGAACCGGGGTTCTTGCGGCCACAACGCAAAGTCCTAACCACTAGACGATCACGGCCACATCTGACAACTGACACTTGGTGTTATTTTACAAAAGTCTTTCATTAGTGTCATCTGGCGGCCCTTAAGCTTGCAACCCCTACACCCATTCTATTACCCGAGATTAAGCTAAGAAAAAGCATTGTTACTTTTTTATATGTATTTACCAATCAGCCTAGCGTAAACAAGTCTCAGGCAATTGATTGGCCAATTAGGAACTCGTCACAAAAATGTTTTTAGTGCAAAAGTTTTGTAGTGCCGTGACCCGGATTCGAACCGGGGTTCTTGCGGCCACAACGCAAAGTCCTAAACTCTAGACGATCACGGCTACACTACAAGTTGGAAATTTCTATCTCCTTAACTGTTTCAATCTCGATTTATAACAAAGCGACTTAAACGCCGTGACGTAGGTCGAGAACGCCCATAAAAACAGCAGGCAACACTGGTTAAAGCAGTCTGAAGATTTCCGGTATATTGAGGATGATTTTGAATTATCAGAGATCTTTTGCAATTGCTTATCAGAACTCTGATGTCAATGCGAAAACAGCGGAATGAGTCACTATGGAATTGAATCTTAAGAATTAAAAAAATGTTCTCTAAGTTGAGAAAGTAATAGCAAATGACAATTTTGAGGCATAATAAGAAAAATGTTTCATCCTAGGTTCGAACCACTTCCCTCTACAATTGAGCAAAAGCTACCCAAAGTATCAGCACATTTGATGTTACAATTCCTCTCTTTCAATCATTTCAGGGGGAAATTATTTTTAACATAAAGAATAACTTCAACATACTGAAGCAACAGGTGTACCCGTACATGAGGAGCCGTCCATAGTCAGAAATAATAGTTTTGCCGACTTTGGGAATAATACATCATGCACTTTTGAGCAAATTCTGCTCCATGAGATGTATGGATAAATCACAAAAGTTTGTCAGTGCCGTGACCCGGATTCGAACCGGGGTTCTTGCGGCCACAACGCAAAGTCCTAACCTCTAGACGATCACGGCCACATCTGACAACTGACACTTGGTGTTATTTTACAAAAGTCTTTCATTAGTGTCATCTGGCGGCCCTAAAGCTTGCAACACCTACACCCATTCTATTACCCGAGATTAAGCTAAGAAAAAGCATTGTTACTTTTTTATATGTATTTACCAATCAGCCTAGCGTTAACAAGTCTCAGGCAATTGATTGGCCAATTAGGAACTCGTCACAAAATTGTTTTTAGAGCAAAAGTTTTGTAGTGCCGTGACCCGGATTCGAACCGGGGTTCTTGCGGCCACAACGCAAAGTCCTAACCTCTAGACGATCACGGCTACACTACAAGATGTGAAATTTCTATCTCCTTAACTGTTTCAATCTCGATTTATAACAAAGCGACTTAAACGCCGTGACGTAGGTCGAGAACGCCCATAAAAACAGCAGGCAACACTGGTTAAAGCAGTCTGAAGATTTCCGGTATATTGAGGATGATTTTGAATTATCAGAGATCTTTTGCAATTGCTTATCAGAACTCTGATGTCAATGCGAAAACAGCGGAATGAGTCACTATGGAATTGAATCTTAAGAATTAAAAAAATGTTCTCTAAGTTGAGAAAGTAATAGCAAATGACAATTTTGAGGCATAATAAGAAAAATGTTTCATCCTAGGTTCGAACCACTTCCCTCTACAATTGAGCAAAAGCTACCCAAAGTATCAGCACATTTGATGTTACAATTCCTCTCTTTCAATCATTTCAGGGGGAAATTATTTTTAACATAAAGAATAACTTCAACATACTAAAGTAACAGGTGTACCCGTACATGAGGAGCTGTCCATAGTCAGAAATAATAGTTTTGCCGACTTTGGGAATAATACATCATGCACTTTTGAGCAAATTCTGCTCCATGAGATGTATGGATAAATCACAAAAGTTTGTCAGTGCCGTGACCCGGATTCGAACCGGGGTTCTTGCGGCCACAACGCAAAGTCCTAACCACTAGACGATCACGGCCACATCTGACAACTGACACTTGGTGTTATTTTACAAAAGTCTTTCATTAGTGTCATCTGGCGGCCCTTAAGCTTGCAACCCCTACACCCATTCTATTACCCGAGATTAAGCTAAGAAAAAGCATTGTTACTTTTTTATATGTATTTACCAATCAGCCTAGCGTAAAAAAGTCTCAGGCAATTGATTGGCCAATTAGGAACTCGTCACAAAAATGTTTTTAGTGCAAAAGTTTTGTAGTGCCGTGACCCGGATTCGAACCGGGGTTCTTGCGGCCACAACGCAAAGTCCTAAACTCTAGACGATCACGGCTACACTACAAGATGTGAAATTTCTATCTCCTTAACTGTTTCAATCTCGATTTATAACAAAGCGACTTAAACGCCGTGACGTAGGTCGAGAACGCCCATAAAAACAGCAGGCAACACTGGTTAAAGCAGTCTGAAGATTTCCGGTATATTGAGGATGATTTTGAATTATCAGAGATCTTTTGCAATTGCTTATCAGAACTCTGATGTCAATGCGAAAACAGCGGAATGAGTCACTATGGAATTGAATCTTAAGAATTAAAAAAATGTTCTCTAAGTTGAGAAAGTAATAGCAAATGACAATTTTGAGGCATAATAAGAAAAATGTTTCATCCTAGGTTCGAACCACTTCCCTCTACAATTGAGCAAAAGCTACCCAAAGTATCAGCACATTTGATGTTACAATTCCTCTCTTTCAATCATTTCAGGGGGAAATTATTTTTAACATAAAGAATAACTTCAACATACTGAAGCAACAGGTGTACCCGTACATGAGGAGCCGTCCATAGTCAGAAATAATAGTTTTGCCGACTTTGGGAATAATACATCATGCACTTTTGAGCAAATTCTGCTCCATGAGATGTATGGATAAATCACAAAAGTTTGTCAGTGCCGTGACCCGGATTCGAACCGGGGTTCTTGCGGCCACAACGCAAAGTCCTAACCACTAGACGATCACGGCCACATCTGACAACTGACACTTGGTGTTATTTTACAAAAGTCTTTCATTAGTGTCATCTGGCGGCCCTAAAGCTTGCAACCCCTACACCCATTCTATTACCCGAGATTAAGCTAAGAAAAAGCATTGTTACTTTTTTATATGTATTTACCAATCAGCCTAGCGTTAACAAGTCTCAGGCAATTGATTGGCCAATTAGGAACTCGTCACAAAAATGTTTTTAGAGCAAAAGTTTTGTAGTGCCGTGACCCGGATTCGAACCGGGGTTCTTGCGGCCACAACGCAAAGTCCTAACCTCTAGACGATCACGGCTACACTACAAGATGTGAAATTTCTATCTCCTTAACTGTTTCAATCTCGATTTATAACAAAGCGACTTAAACGCCGTGACGTAGGTCGAGAACGCCCATAAAAACAGCAGGCAACACTGGTTAAAGCAGTCTGAAGATTTCCGGTATATTGAGGATGATTTTGAATTATCAGAGATCTTTTGCAATTGCTTATCAGAACTCTGATGTCAATGCGAAAACAGCGGAATGAGTCACTATGGAATTGAATCTTAAGAATTAAAAAAATGTTCTCTAAGTTGAGAAAGTAATAGCAAATGACAATTTTGAGGCATAATAAGAAAAATGTTTCATCCTAGGTTCGAACCACTTCCCTCTACAATTGAGCAAAAGCTACCCAAAGTATCAGCACATTTGATGTTACAATTCCTCTCTTTCAATCATTTCAGGGGGAAATTATTTTTAACATAAAGAATAACTTCAACATACTAAAGTAACAGGTGTACCCGTACATGAGGAGCTGTCCATAGTCAGAAATAATAGTTTTGCCGACTTTGGGAATAATACATCATGCACTTTTGAGCAAATTCTGCTCCATGAGATGTATGGATAAATCACAAAAGTTTGTCAGTGCCGTGACCCGGATTCGAACCGGGGTTCTTGCGGCCACAACGCAAAGTCCTAACCACTAGACGATCACGGCCACATCTGACAACTGACACTTGGTGTTATTTTACAAAAGTCTTTCATTAGTGTCATCTGGCGGCCCTTAAGCTTGCAACCCCTACACCCATTCTATTACCCGAGATTAAGCTAAAAAAAAGCATTGTTACTTTTTTATATGTATTTACCAATCAGCCTAGCGTAAACAAGTCTCAGGCAATTGATTGGCCAATTAGGAACTCGTCACAAAAATGTTTTTAGTGCAAAAGTTTTGTAGTGCCGTGACCCGGATTCGAACCGGGGTTCTTGCGGCCACAACGCAAAGTCCTAAACTCTAGACGATCACGGCTACACTACAAGTTGGAAATTTCTATCTCCTTAACTGTTTCAATCTCGATTTATAACAAAGCGACTTAAACGCCGTGACGTAGGTCGAGAACGCCCATAAAAACAGCAGGCAACACTGGTTAAAGCAGTCTGAAGATTTCCGGTATATTGAGGATGATTTTGAATTATCAGAGATCTTTTGCAATTGCTTATCAGAACTCTGATGTCAATGCGAAAACAGCGGAATGAGTCACTATGGAATTGAATCTTAAGAATTAAAAAAATGTTCTCTAAGTTGAGAAAGTAATAGCAAATGACAATTTTGAGGCATAATAAGAAAAATGTTTCATCCTAGGTTCGAACCACTTCCCTCTACAATTGAGCAAAAGCTACCCAAAGTATCAGCACATTTGATGTTACAATTCCTCTCTTTCAATCATTTCAGGGGGAAATTATTTTTAACATAAAGAATAACTTCAACATACTGAAGCAACAGGTGTACCCGTACATGAGGAGCCGTCCATAGTCAGAAATAATAGTTTTGCCGACTTTGGGAATAATACATCATGCACTTTTGAGCAAATTCTGCTCCATGAGATGTATGGATAAATCACAAAAGTTTGTCAGTGCCGTGACCCGGATTCGAACCGGGGTTCTTGCGGCCACAACGCAAAGTCCTAACCTCTAGACGATCACGGCCACATCTGACAACTGACACTTGGTGTTATTTTACAAAAGTCTTTCATTAGTGTCATCTGGCGGCCCTAAAGCTTGCAACACCTACACCCATTCTATTACCCGAGATTAAGCTAAGAAAAAGCATTGTTACTTTTTTATATGTATTTACCAATCAGCCTAGCGTTAACAAGTCTCAGGCAATTGATTGGCCAATTAGGAACTCGTCACAAAATTGTTTTTAGAGCAAAAGTTTTGTAGTGCCGTGACCCGGATTCGAACCGGGGTTCTTGCGGCCACAACGCAAAGTCCTAACCTCTAGACGATCACGGCTACACTACAAGATGTGAAATTTCTATCTCCTTAACTGTTTCAATCTCGATTTATAACAAAGCGACTTAAACGCCGTGACGTAGGTCGAGAACGCCCATAAAAACAGCAGGCAACACTGGTTAAAGCAGTCTGAAGATTTCCGGTATATTGAGGATGATTTTGAATTATCAGAGATCTTTTGCAATTGCTTATCAGAACTCTGATGTCAATGCGAAAACAGCGGAATGAGTCACTATGGAATTGAATCTTAAGAATTAAAAAAATGTTCTCTAAGTTGAGAAAGTAATAGCAAATGACAATTTTGAGGCATAATAAGAAAAATGTTTCATCCTAGGTTCGAACCACTTCCCTCTACAATTGAGCAAAAGCTACCCAAAGTATCAGCACATTTGATGTTACAATTCCTCTCTTTCAATCATTTCAGGGGGAAATTATTTTTAACATAAAGAATAACTTCAACATACTAAAGTAACAGGTGTACCCGTACATGAGGAGCTGTCCATAGTCAGAAATAATAGTTTTGCCGACTTTGGGAATAATACATCATGCACTTTTGAGCAAATTCTGCTCCATGAGATGTATGGATAAATCACAAAAGTTTGTCAGTGCCGTGACCCGGATTCGAACCGGGGTTCTTGCGGCCACAACGCAAAGTCCTAACCACTAGACGATCACGGCCACATCTGACAACTGACACTTGGTGTTATTTTACAAAAGTCTTTCATTAGTGTCATCTGGCGGCCCTTAAGCTTGCAACCCCTACACCCATTCTATTACCCGAGATTAAGCTAAGAAAAAGCATTGTTACTTTTTTATATGTATTTACCAATCAGCCTAGCGTAAAAAAGTCTCAGGCAATTGATTGGCCAATTAGGAACTCGTCACAAAAATGTTTTTAGTGCAAAAGTTTTGTAGTGCCGTGACCCGGATTCGAACCGGGGTTCTTGCGGCCACAACGCAAAGTCCTAAACTCTAGACGATCACGGCTACACTACAAGATGTGAAATTTCTATCTCCTTAACTGTTTCAATCTCGATTTATAACAAAGCGACTTAAACGCCGTGACGTAGGTCGAGAACGCCCATAAAAACAGCAGGCAACACTGGTTAAAGCAGTCTGAAGATTTCCGGTATATTGAGGATGATTTTGAATTATCAGAGATCTTTTGCAATTGCTTATCAGAACTCTGATGTCAATGCGAAAACAGCGGAATGAGTCACTATGGAATTGAATCTTAAGAATTAAAAAAATGTTCTCTAAGTTGAGAAAGTAATAGCAAATGACAATTTTGAGGCATAATAAGAAAAATGTTTCATCCTAGGTTCGAACCACTTCCCTCTACAATTGAGCAAAAGCTACCCAAAGTATCAGCACATTTGATGTTACAATTCCTCTCTTTCAATCATTTCAGGGGGAAATTATTTTTAACATAAAGAATAACTTCAACATACTGAAGCAACAGGTGTACCCGTACATGAGGAGCCGTCCATAGTCAGAAATAATAGTTTTGCCGACTTTGGGAATAATACATCATGCACTTTTGAGCAAATTCTGCTCCATGAGATGTATGGATAAATCACAAAAGTTTGTCAGTGCCGTGACCCGGATTCGAACCGGGGTTCTTGCGGCCACAACGCAAAGTCCTAACCTCTAGACGATCACGGCCACATCTGACAACTGACACTTGGTGTTATTTTACAAAAGTCTTTCATTAGTGTCATCTGGCGGCCCTAAAGCTTGCAACACCTACACCCATTCTATTACCCGAGATTAAGCTAAGAAAAAGCATTGTTACTTTTTTATATGTATTTACCAATCAGCCTAGCGTTAACAAGTCTCAGGCAATTGATTGGCCAATTAGGAACTCGTCACAAAATTGTTTTTAGAGCAAAAGTTTTGTAGTGCCGTGACCCGGATTCGAACCGGGGTTCTTGCGGCCACAACGCAAAGTCCTAACCTCTAGACGATCACGGCTACACTACAAGATGTGAAATTTCTATCTCCTTAACTGTTTCAATCTCGATTTATAACAAAGCGACTTAAACGCCGTGACGTAGGTCGAGAACGCCCATAAAAACAGCAGGCAACACTGGTTAAAGCAGTCTGAAGATTTCCGGTATATTGAGGATGATTTTGAATTATCAGAGATCTTTTGCAATTGCTTATCAGAACTCTGATGTCAATGCGAAAACAGCGGAATGAGTCACTATGGAATTGAATCTTAAGAATTAAAAAAATGTTCTCTAAGTTGAGAAAGTAATAGCAAATGACAATTTTGAGGCATAATAAGAAAAATGTTTCATCCTAGGTTCGAACCACTTCCCTCTACAATTGAGCAAAAGCTACCCAAAGTATCAGCACATTTGATGTTACAATTCCTCTCTTTCAATCATTTCAGGGGGAAATTATTTTTAACATAAAGAATAACTTCAACATACTGAAGCAACAGGTGTACCCGTACATGAGGAGCCGTCCATAGTCAGAAATAATAGTTTTGCCGACTTTGGGAATAATACATCATGCACTTTTGAGCAAATTCTGCTCCATGAGATGTATGGATAAATCACAAAAGTTTGTCAGTGCCGTGACCCGGATTCGAACCGGGGTTCTTGCGGCCACAACGCAAAGTCCTAACCACTAGACGATCACGGCCACATCTGACAACTGACACTTGGTGTTATTTTACAAAAGTCTTTCATTAGTGTCATCTGGCGGCCCTAAAGCTTGCAACCCCTACACCCATTCTATTACCCGAGATTAAGCTAAGAAAAAGCATTGTTACTTTTTTATATGTATTTACCAATCAGCCTAGCGTTAACAAGTCTCAGGCAATTGATTGGCCAATTAGGAACTCGTCACAAAAATGTTTTTAGTGCAAAAGTTTTGTAGTGCCGTGACCCGGATTCGAACCGGGGTTCTTGCGGCCACAACGCAAAGTCCTAACCTCTAGACGATCACGGCTACACTACAAGATGTGAAATTTCTATCTCCTTAACTGTTTCAATCTCGATTTATAACAAAGCGACTTAAACGCCGTGACGTAGGTCGAGAACGCCCATAAAAACAGCAGGCAACACTGGTTAAAGCAGTCTGAAGATTTCCGGTATATTGAGGATGATTTTGAATTATCAGAGATCTTTTGCAATTGCTTATCAGAACTCTGATGTCAATGCGAAAACAGCGGAATGAGTCACTATGGAATTGAATCTTAAGAATTAAAAAAATGTTCTCTAAGTTGAGAAAGTAATAGCAAATGACAATTTTGAGGCATAATAAGAAAAATGTTTCATCCTAGGTTCGAACCACTTCCCTCTACAATTGAGCAAAAGCTACCCAAAGTATCAGCACATTTGATGTTACAATTCCTCTCTTTCAATCATTTCAGGGGGAAATTATTTTTAACATAAAGAATAACTTCAACATACTGAAGCAACAGGTGTACCCGTACATGAGGAGCCGTCCATAGTCAGAAATAATAGTTTTGCCGACTTTGGGAATAATACATCATGCACTTTTGAGCAAATTCTGCTCCATGAGATGTATGGATAAATCACAAAAGTTTGTCAGTGCCGTGACCCGGATTCGAACCGGGGTTCTTGCGGCCACAACGCAAAGTCCTAACCACTAGACGATCACGGCCACATCTGACAACTGACACTTGGTGTTATTTTACAAAAGTCTTTCATTAGTGTCATCTGGCGGCCCTTAAGCTTGCAACCCCTACACCCATTCTATTACCCGAGATTAAGCTAAGAAAAAGCATTGTTACTTTTTTATATGTATTTACCAATCAGCCTAGCGTTAACAAGTCTCAGGCAATTGATTGGCCAATTAGGAACTCGTCACAAAAATGTTTTTAGTGCAAAAGTTTTGTAGTGCCGTGACCCGGATTCGAACCGGGGTTCTTGCGGCCACAACGCAAAGTCCTAACCTCTAGACGATCACGGCTACACTACAAGATGTGAAATTTCTATCTCCTTAACTGTTTCAATCTCGATTTATAACAAAGCGACTTAAACGCCGTGACGTAGGTCGAGAACGCCCATAAAAACAGCAGGCAACACTGGTTAAAGCAGTCTGAAGATTTCCGGTATATTGAGGATGATTTTGAATTATCAGAGATCTTTTGCAATTGCTTATCAGAACTCTGATGTCAATGCGAAAACAGCGGAATGAGTCACTATGGAATTGAATCTTAAGAATTAAAAAAATGTTCTCTAAGTTGAGAAAGTAATAGCAAATGACAATTTTGAGGCATAATAAGAAAAATGTTTCATCCTAGGTTCGAACCACTTCCCTCTACAATTGAGCAAAAGCTACCCAAAGTATCAGCACATTTGATGTTACAATTCCTCTCTTTCAATCATTTCAGGGGGAAATTATTTTTAACATAAAGAATAACTTCAACATACTGAAGCAACAGGTGTACCCGTACATGAGGAGCCGTCCATAGTCAGAAATAATAGTTTTGCCGACTTTGGGAATAATACATCATGCACTTTTGAGCAAATTCTGCTCCATGAGATGTATGGATAAATCACAAAAGTTTGTCAGTGCCGTGACCCGGATTCGAACCGGGGTTCTTGCGGCCACAACGCAAAGTCCTAACCACTAGACGATCACGGCCACATCTGACAACTGACACTTGGTGTTATTTTACAAAAGTCTTTCATTAGTGTCATCTGGCGGCCCTTAAGCTTGCAACCCCTACACCCATTCTATTACCCGAGATTAAGCTAAGAAAAAGCATTGTTACTTTTTTATATGTATTTACCAATCAGCCTAGCGTTAACAAGTCTCAGGCAATTGATTGGCCAATTAGGAACTCGTCACAAAAATGTTTTTAGTGCAAAAGTTTGTAGTGCCGTGACCCGGATTCGAACCGGGGTTCTTGCGGCCACAACGCAAAGTCCTAACCTCTAGACGATCACGGCTACACTACAAGATGTGAAATTTCTATCTCCTTAACTGTTTCAATCTCGATTTATAACAAAGCGACTTAAACGCCGTGACGTAGGTCGAGAACGCCCATAAAAACAGCAGGCAACACTGGTTAAAGCAGTCTGAAGATTTCCGGTATATTGAGGATGATTTTGAATTATCAGAGATCTTTTGCAATTGCTTATCAGAACTCTGATGTCAATGCGAAAACAGCGGAATGAGTCACTATGGAATTGAATCTTAAGAATTAAAAAAATGTTCTCTAAGTTGAGAAAGTAATAGCAAATGACAATTTTGAGGCATAATAAGAAAAATGTTTCATCCTAGGTTCGAACCACTTCCCTCTACAATTGAGCAAAAGCTACCCAAAGTATCAGCACATTTGATGTTACAATTCCTCTCTTTCAATCATTTCAGGGGGAAATTATTTTTAACATAAAGAATAACTTCAACATACTGAAGCAACAGGTGTACCCGTACATGAGGAGCCGTCCATAGTCAGAAATAATAGTTTTGCCGACTTTGGGAATAATACATCATGCACTTTTGAGCAAATTCTGCTCCATGAGATGTATGGATAAATCACAAAAGTTTGTCAGTGCCGTGACCCGGATTCGAACCGGGGTTCTTGCGGCCACAACGCAAAGTCCTAACCACTAGACGATCACGGCCACATCTGACAACTGACACTTGGTGTTATTTTACAAAAGTCTTTCATTAGTGTCATCTGGCGGCCCTAAAGCTTGCAACCCCTACACCCATTCTATTACCCGAGATTAAGCTAAGAAAAAGCATTGTTACTTTTTTATATGTATTTACCAATCAGCCTAGCGTTAACAAGTCTCAGGCAATTGATTGGCCAATTAGGAACTCGTCACAAAAATGTTTTTAGAGCAAAAGTTTTGTAGTGCCGTGACCCGGATTCGAACCGGGGTTCTTGCGGCCACAACGCAAAGTCCTAACCTCTAGACGATCACGGCTACACTACAAGATGTGAAATTTCTATCTCCTTAACTGTTTCAATCTCGATTTATAACAAAGCGACTTAAACGCCGTGACGTAGGTCGAGAACGCCCATAAAAACAGCAGGCAACACTGGTTAAAGCAGTCTGAAGATTTCCGGTATATTGAGGATGATTTTGAATTATCAGAGATCTTTTGCAATTGCTTATCAGAACTCTGATGTCAATGCGAAAACAGCGGAATGAGTCACTATGGAATTGAATCTTAAGAATTAAAAAAATGTTCTCTAAGTTGAGAAAGTAATAGCAAATGACAATTTTGAGGCATAATAAGAAAAATGTTTCATCCTAGGTTCGAACCACTTCCCTCTACAATTGAGCAAAAGCTACCCAAAGTATCAGCACATTTGATGTTACAATTCCTCTCTTTCAATCATTTCAGGGGGAAATTATTTTTAACATAAAGAATAACTTCAACATACTAAAGTAACAGGTGTACCCGTACATGAGGAGCTGTCCATAGTCAGAAATAATAGTTTTGCCGACTTTGGGAATAATACATCATGCACTTTTGAGCAAATTCTGCTCCATGAGATGTATGGATAAATCACAAAAGTTTGTCAGTGCCGTGACCCGGATTCGAACCGGGGTTCTTGCGGCCACAACGCAAAGTCCTAACCACTAGACGATCACGGCCACATCTGACAACTGACACTTGGTGTTATTTTACAAAAGTCTTTCATTAGTGTCATCTGGCGGCCCTTAAGCTTGCAACCCCTACACCCATTCTATTACCCGAGATTAAGCTAAGAAAAAGCATTGTTACTTTTTTATATGTATTTACCAATCAGCCTAGCGTAAACAAGTCTCAGGCAATTGATTGGCCAATTAGGAACTCGTCACAAAAATGTTTTTAGTGCAAAAGTTTTGTAGTGCCGTGACCCGGATTCGAACCGGGGTTCTTGCGGCCACAACGCAAAGTCCTAAACTCTAGACGATCACGGCTACACTACAAGATGTGAAATTTCTATCTCCTTAACTGTTTCAATCTCGATTTATAACAAAGCGACTTAAACGCCGTGACGTAGGTCGAGAACGCCCATAAAAACAGCAGGCAACACTGGTTAAAGCAGTCTGAAGATTTCCGGTATATTGAGGATGATTTTGAATTATCAGAGATCTTTTGCAATTGCTTATCAGAACTCTGATGTCAATGCGAAAACAGCGGAATGAGTCACTATGGAATTGAATCTTAAGAATTAAAAAAATGTTCTCTAAGTTGAGAAAGTAATAGCAAATGACAATTTTGAGGCATAATAAGAAAAATGTTTCATCCTAGGTTCGAACCACTTCCCTCTACAATTGAGCAAAAGCTACCCAAAGTATCAGCACATTTGATGTTACAATTCCTCTCTTTCAATCATTTCAGGGGGAAATTATTTTTAACATAAAGAATAACTTCAACATACTGAAGCAACAGGTGTACCCGTACATGAGGAGCCGTCCATAGTCAGAAATAATAGTTTTGCCGACTTTGGGAATAATACATCATGCACTTTTGAGCAAATTCTGCTCCATGAGATGTATGGATAAATCACAAAAGTTTGTCAGTGCCGTGACCCGGATTCGAACCGGGGTTCTTGCGGCCACAACGCAAAGTCCTAACCTCTAGACGATCACGGCCACATCTGACAACTGACACTTTGTGTTATTTTACAAAAGTCTTTCATTAGTGTCATCTGGCGGCCCTAAAGCTTGCAACACCTACACCCATTCTATTACCCGAGATTAAGCTAAGAAAAAGCATTGTTACTTTTTTATATGTATTTACCAATCAGCCTAGCGTTAACAAGTCTCAGGCAATTGATTGGCCAATTAGGAACTCGTCACAAAATTGTTTTTAGAGCAAAAGTTTTGTAGTGCCGTGACCCGGATTCGAACCGGGGTTCTTGCGGCCACAACGCAAAGTCCTAACCTCTAGACGATCACGGCTACACTACAAGATGTGAAATTTCTATCTCCTTAACTGTTTCAATCTCGATTTATAACAAAGCGACTTAAACGCCGTGACGTAGGTCGAGAACGCCCATAAAAACAGCAGGCAACACTGGTTAAAGCAGTCTGAAGATTTCCGGTATATTGAGGATGATTTTGAATTATCAGAGATCTTTTGCAATTGCTTATCAGAACTCTGATGTCAATGCGAAAACAGCGGAATGAGTCACTATGGAATTGAATCTTAAGAATTAAAAAAATGTTCTCTAAGTTGAGAAAGTAATAGCAAATGACAATTTTGAGGCATAATAAGAAAAATGTTTCATCCTAGGTTCGAACCACTTCCCTCTACAATTGAGCAAAAGCTACCCAAAGTATCAGCACATTTGATGTTACAATTCCTCTCTTTCAATCATTTCAGGGGGAAATTATTTTTAACATAAAGAATAACTTCAACATACTGAAGCAACAGGTGTACCCGTACATGAGGAGCCGTCCATAGTCAGAAATAATAGTTTTGCCGACTTTGGGAATAATACATCATGCACTTTTGAGCAAATTCTGCTCCATGAGATGTATGGATAAATCACAAAAGTTTGTCAGTGCCGTGACCCGGATTCGAACCGGGGTTCTTGCGGCCACAACGCAAAGTCCTAACCTCTAGACGATCACGGCCACATCTGACAACTGACACTTGGTGTTATTTTACAAAAGTCTTTCATTAGTGTCATCTGGCGGCCCTTAAGCTTGCAACCCCTACACCCATTCTATTACCCGAGATTAAGCTAAGAAAAAGCATTGTTACTTTTTTATATGTATTTACCAATCAGCCTAGCGTAAACAAGTCTCAGGCAATTGATTGGCCAATTAGGAACTCGTCACAAAAATGTTTTTAGTGCAAAAGTTTTGTAGTGCCGTGACCCGGATTCGAACCGGGGTTCTTGCGGCCACAACGCAAAGTCCTAAACTCTAGACGATCACGGCTACACTACAAGATGTGAAATTTCTATCTCCTTAACTGTTTCAATCTCGATTTATAACAAAGCGACTTAAACGCCGTGACGTAGGTCGAGAACGCCCATAAAAACAGCAGGCAACACTGGTTAAAGCAGTCTGAAGATTTCCGGTATATTGAGGATGATTTTGAATTATCAGAGATCTTTTGCAATTGCTTATCAGAACTCTGATGTCAATGCGAAAACAGCGGAATGAGTCACTATGGAATTGAATCTTAAGAATTAAAAAAATGTTCTCTAAGTTGAGAAAGTAATAGCAAATGACAATTTTGAGGCATAATAAGAAAAATGTTTCATCCTAGGTTCGAACCACTTCCCTCTACAATTGAGCAAAAGCTACCCAAAGTATCAGCACATTTGATGTTACAATTCCTCTCTTTCAATCATTTCAGGGGGAAATTATTTTTAACATAAAGAATAACTTCAACATACTGAAGCAACAGGTGTACCCGTACATGAGGAGCCGTCCATAGTCAGAAATAATAGTTTTGCCGACTTTGGGAATAATACATCATGCACTTTTGAGCAAATTCTGCTCCATGAGATGTATGGATAAATCACAAAAGTTTGTCAGTGCCGTGACCCGGATTCGAACCGGGGTTCTTGCGGCCACAACGCAAAGTCCTAACCTCTAGACGATCACGGCCACATCTGACAACTGACACTTGGTGTTATTTTACAAAAGTCTTTCATTAGTGTCATCTGGCGGCCCTAAAGCTTGCAACACCTACACCCATTCTATTACCCGAGATTAAGCTAAGAAAAAGCATTGTTACTTTTTTATATGTATTTACCAATCAGCCTAGCGTTAACAAGTCTCAGGCAATTGATTGGCCAATTAGGAACTCGTCACAAAATTGTTTTTAGAGCAAAAGTTTTGTAGTGCCGTGACCCGGATTCGAACCGGGGTTCTTGCGGCCACAACGCAAAGTCCTAACCTCTAGACGATCACGGCTACACTACAAGATGTGAAATTTCTATCTCCTTAACTGTTTCAATCTCGATTTATAACAAAGCGACTTAAACGCCGTGACGTAGGTCGAGAACGCCCATAAAAACAGCAGGCAACACTGGTTAAAGCAGTCTGAAGATTTCCGGTATATTGAGGATGATTTTGAATTATCAGAGATCTTTTGCAATTGCTTATCAGAACTCTGATGTCAATGCGAAAACAGCGGAATGAGTCACTATGGAATTGAATCTTAAGAATTAAAAAAATGTTCTCTAAGTTGAGAAAGTAATAGCAAATGACAATTTTGAGGCATAATAAGAAAAATGTTTCATCCTAGGTTCGAACCACTTCCCTCTACAATTGAGCAAAAGCTACCCAAAGTATCAGCACATTTGATGTTACAATTCCTCTCTTTCAATCATTTCAGGGGGAAATTATTTTTAACATAAAGAATAACTTCAACATACTGAAGCAACAGGTGTACCCGTACATGAGGAGCCGTCCATAGTCAGAAATAATAGTTTTGCCGACTTTGGGAATAATACATCATGCACTTTTGAGCAAATTCTGCTCCATGAGATGTATGGATAAATCACAAAAGTTTGTCAGTGCCGTGACCCGGATTCGAACCGGGGTTCTTGCGGCCACAACGCAAAGTCCTAACCACTAGACGATCACGGCCACATCTGACAACTGACACTTGGTGTTATTTTACAAAAGTCTTTTATTAGTGTCATCTGGCGGCCCTTAAGCTTGCAACCCCTACACCCATTCTATTACCCGAGATTAAGCTAAGAAAAAGCATTGTTACTTTTTTATATGTATTTACCAATCAGCCTAGCGTTAACAAGTCTCAGGCAATTGATTGGCCAATTAGGAACTCGTCACAAAAATGTTTTTAGTGCAAAAGTTTTGTAGTGCCGTGACCCGGATTCGAACCGGGGTTCTTGCGGCCACAACGCAAAGTCCTAACCTCTAGACGATCACGGCTACACTACAAGATGTGAAATTTCTATCTCCTTAACTGTTTCAATCTCGATTTATAACAAAGCGACTTAAACGCCGTGACGTAGGTCGAGAACGCCCATAAAAACAGCAGGCAACACTGGTTAAAGCAGTCTGAAGATTTCCGGTATATTGAGGATGATTTTGAATTATCAGAGATCTTTTGCAATTGCTTATCAGAACTCTGATGTCAATGCGAAAACAGCGGAATGAGTCACTATGGAATTGAATCTTAAGAATTAAAAAAATGTTCTCTAAGTTGAGAAAGTAATAGCAAATGACAATTTTGAGGCATAATAAGAAAAATGTTTCATCCTAGGTTCGAACCACTTCCCTCTACAATTGAGCAAAAGCTACCCAAAGTATCAGCACATTTGATGTTACAATTCCTCTCTTTCAATCATTTCAGGGGGAAATTATTTTTAACATAAAGAATAACTTCAACATACTGAAGCAACAGGTGTACCCGTACATGAGGAGCCGTCCATAGTCAGAAATAATAGTTTTGCCGACTTTGGGAATAATACATCAGGCACTTTTGAGCAAATTCTGCTCCATGAGATGTATGGATAAATCACAAAAGTTTGTCAGTGCCGTGACCCGGATTCGAACCGGGGTTCTTGCGGCCACAACGCAAAGTCCTAACCTCTAGACGATCACGGCTACACTACAAGATGTGAAATTTCTATCTCCTTAACTGTTTCAATCTCGATTTATAACAAAGCGACTTAAACGCCGTGACGTAGGTCGAGAACGCCCATAAAAACAGCAGGCAACACTGGTTAAAGCAGTCTGAAGATTTCCGGTATATTGAGGATGATTTTGAATTATCAGAGATCTTTTGCAATTGCTTATCAGAACTCTGATGTCAATGCGAAAACAGCGGAATGAGTCACTATGGAATTGAATCTTAAGAATTAAAAAAATGTTCTCTAAGTTGAGAAAGTAATAGCAAATGACAATTTTGAGGCATAATAAGAAAAATGTTTCATCCTAGGTTCGAACCACTTCCCTCTACAATTGAGCAAAAGCTACCCAAAGTATCAGCACATTTGATGTTACAATTCCTCTCTTTCAATCATTTCAGGGGGAAATTATTTTTAACATAAAGAATAACTTCAACATACTGAAGCAACAGGTGTACCCGTACATGAGGAGCCGTCCATAGTCAGAAATAATAGTTTTGCCGACTTTGGGAATAATACATCATGCACTTTTGAGCAAATTCTGCTCCATGAGATGTATGGATAAATCACAAAAGTTTGTCAGTGCCGTGACCCGGATTCGAACCGGGGTTCTTGCGGCCACAACGCAAAGTCCTAACCACTAGACGATCACGGCCACATCTGACAACTGACACTTGGTGTTATTTTACAAAAGTCTTTCATTAGTGTCATCTGGCGGCCCTTAAGCTTGCAACCCCTACACCCATTCTATTACCCGAGATTAAGCTAAGAAAAAGCATTGTTACTTTTTTATATGTATTTACCAATCAGCCTAGCGTTAACAAGTCTCAGGCAATTGATTGGCCAATTAGGAACTCGTCACAAAAATGTTTTTAGTGCAAAAGTTTGTAGTGCCGTGACCCGGATTCGAACCGGGGTTCTTGCGGCCACAACGCAAAGTCCTAACCTCTAGACGATCACGGCTACACTACAAGATGTGAAATTTCTATCTCCTTAACTGTTTCAATCTCGATTTATAACAAAGCGACTTAAACGCCGTGACGTAGGTCGAGAACGCCCATAAAAACAGCAGGCAACACTGGTTAAAGCAGTCTGAAGATTTCCGGTATATTGAGGATGATTTTGAATTATCAGAGATCTTTTGCAATTGCTTATCAGAACTCTGATGTCAATGCGAAAACAGCGGAATGAGTCACTATGGAATTGAATCTTAAGAATTAAAAAAATGTTCTCTAAGTTGAGAAAGTAATAGCAAATGACAATTTTGAGGCATAATAAGAAAAATGTTTCATCCTAGGTTCGAACCACTTCCCTCTACAATTGAGCAAAAGCTACCCAAAGTATCAGCACATTTGATGTTACAATTCCTCTCTTTCAATCATTTCAGGGGGAAATTATTTTTAACATAAAGAATAACTTCAACATACTGAAGCAACAGGTGTACCCGTACATGAGGAGCCGTCCATAGTCAGAAATAATAGTTTTGCCGACTTTGGGAATAATACATCATGCACTTTTGAGCAAATTCTGCTCCATGAGATGTATGGATAAATCACAAAAGTTTGTCAGTGCCGTGACCCGGATTCGAACCGGGGTTCTTGCGGCCACAACGCAAAGTCCTAACCACTAGATGATCACGGCCACATCTGACAACTGACACTTGGTGTTATTTTACAAAAGTCTTTCATTAGTGTCATCTGGCGGCCCTAAAGCTTGCAACCCCTACACCCATTCTATTACCCGAGATTAAGCTAAGAAAAAGCATTGTTACTTTTTTATATGTATTTACCAATCAGCCTAGCGTTAACAAGTCTCAGGCAATTGATTGGCCAATTAGGAACTCGTCACAAAAATGTTTTTAGAGCAAAAGTTTTGTAGTGCCGTGACCCGGATTCGAACCGGGGTTCTTGCGGCCACAACGCAAAGTCCTAACCTCTAGACGATCACGGCTACACTACAAGATGTGAAATTTCTATCTCCTTAACTGTTTCAATCTCGATTTATAACAAAGCGACTTAAACGCCGTGACGTAGGTCGAGAACGCCCATAAAAACAGCAGGCAACACTGGTTAAAGCAGTCTGAAGATTTCCGGTATATTGAGGATGATTTTGAATTATCAGAGATCTTTTGCAATTGCTTATCAGAACTCTGATGTCAATGCGAAAACAGCGGAATGAGTCACTATGGAATTGAATCTTAAGAATTAAAAAAATGTTCTCTAAGTTGAGAAAGTAATAGCAAATGACAATTTTGAGGCATAATAAGAAAAATGTTTCATCCTAGGTTCGAACCACTTCCCTCTACAATTGAGCAAAAGCTACCCAAAGTATCAGCACATTTGATGTTACAATTCCTCTCTTTCAATCATTTCAGGGGGAAATTATTTTTAACATAAAGAATAACTTCAACATACTAAAGTAACAGGTGTACCCGTACATGAGGAGCTGTCCATAGTCAGAAATAATAGTTTTGCCGACTTTGGGAATAATACATCATGCACTTTTGAGCAAATTCTGCTCCATGAGATGTATGGATAAATCACAAAAGTTTGTCAGTGCCGTGACCCGGATTCGAACCGGGGTTCTTGCGGCCACAACGCAAAGTCCTAACCACTAGACGATCACGGCCACATCTGACAACTGACACTTGGTGTTATTTTACAAAAGTCTTTCATTAGTGTCATCTGGCGGCCCTTAAGCTTGCAACCCCTACACCCATTCTATTACCCGAGATTAAGCTAAGAAAAAGCATTGTTACTTTTTTATATGTATTTACCAATCAGCCTAGCGTTAACAAGTCTCAGGCAATTGATTGGCCAATTAGGAACTCGTCACAAAAATGTTTTTAGTGCAAAAGTTTGTAGTGCCGTGACCCGGATTCGAACCGGGGTTCTTGCGGCCACAACGCAAAGTCCTAACCTCTAGACGATCACGGCTACACTACAAGATGTGAAATTTCTATCTCCTTAACTGTTTCAATCTCGATTTATAACAAAGCGACTTAAACGCCGTGACGTAGGTCGAGAACGCCCATAAAAACAGCAGGCAACACTGGTTAAAGCAGTCTGAAGATTTCCGGTATATTGAGGATGATTTTGAATTATCAGAGATCTTTTGCAATTGCTTATCAGAACTCTGATGTCAATGCGAAAACAGCGGAATGAGTCACTATGGAATTGAATCTTAAGAATTAAAAAAATGTTCTCTAAGTTGAGAAAGTAATAGCAAATGACAATTTTGAGGCATAATAAGAAAAATGTTTCATCCTAGGTTCGAACCACTTCCCTCTACAATTGAGCAAAAGCTACCCAAAGTATCAGCACATTTGATGTTACAATTCCTCTCTTTCAATCATTTCAGGGGGAAATTATTTTTAACATAAAGAATAACTTCAACATACTGAAGCAACAGGTGTACCCGTACATGAGGAGCCGTCCATAGTCAGAAATAATAGTTTTGCCGACTTTGGGAATAATACATCATGCACTTTTGAGCAAATTCTGCTCCATGAGATGTATGGATAAATCACAAAAGTTTGTCAGTGCCGTGAC
The DNA here is from genome assembly GCA_916613615.1 of Steromphala cineraria. Taxonomy (NCBI): domain Eukaryota; kingdom Metazoa; phylum Mollusca; class Gastropoda; order Trochida; family Trochidae; genus Steromphala; species Steromphala cineraria. The sequence continues at coordinate 58,803,722 of OU744728.1, read as the reverse complement.
CCGGATTCGAACCGGGGTTCTTGCGGCCACAACGCAAAGTCCTAACCACTAGACGATCACGGCCACATCTGACAACTGACACTTGGTGTTATTTTACAAAAGTCTTTTATTAGTGTCATCTGGCGGCCCTTAAGCTTGCAACCCCTACACCCATTCTATTACCCGAGATTAAGCTAAGAAAAAGCATTGTTACTTTTTTATATGTATTTACCAATCAGCCTAGCGTTAACAAGTCTCAGGCAATTGATTGGCCAATTAGGAACTCGTCACAAAAATGTTTTTAGTGCAAAAGTTTTGTAGTGCCGTGACCCGGATTCGAACCGGGGTTCTTGCGGCCACAACGCAAAGTCCTAACCTCTAGACGATCACGGCTACACTACAAGATGTGAAATTTCTATCTCCTTAACTGTTTCAATCTCGATTTATAACAAAGCGACTTAAACGCCGTGACGTAGGTCGAGAACGCCCATAAAAACAGCAGGCAACACTGGTTAAAGCAGTCTGAAGATTTCCGGTATATTGAGGATGATTTTGAATTATCAGAGATCTTTTGCAATTGCTTATCAGAACTCTGATGTCAATGCGAAAACAGCGGAATGAGTCACTATGGAATTGAATCTTAAGAATTAAAAAAATGTTCTCTAAGTTGAGAAAGTAATAGCAAATGACAATTTTGAGGCATAATAAGAAAAATGTTTCATCCTAGGTTCGAACCACTTCCCTCTACAATTGAGCAAAAGCTACCCAAAGTATCAGCACATTTGATGTTACAATTCCTCTCTTTCAATCATTTCAGGGGGAAATTATTTTTAACATAAAGAATAACTTCAACATACTGAAGCAACAGGTGTACCCGTACATGAGGAGCCGTCCATAGTCAGAAATAATAGTTTTGCCGACTTTGGGAATAATACATCAGGCACTTTTGAGCAAATTCTGCTCCATGAGATGTATGGATAAATCACAAAAGTTTGTCAGTGCCGTGACCCGGATTCGAACCGGGGTTCTTGCGGCCACAACGCAAAGTCCTAACCTCTAGACGATCACGGCTACACTACAAGATGTGAAATTTCTATCTCCTTAACTGTTTCAATCTCGATTTATAACAAAGCGACTTAAACGCCGTGACGTAGGTCGAGAACGCCCATAAAAACAGCAGGCAACACTGGTTAAAGCAGTCTGAAGATTTCCGGTATATTGAGGATGATTTTGAATTATCAGAGATCTTTTGCAATTGCTTATCAGAACTCTGATGTCAATGCGAAAACAGCGGAATGAGTCACTATGGAATTGAATCTTAAGAATTAAAAACATGTTCTCTAAGTTGAGAAAGTAATAGCAAATGACAATTTTGAGGCATAATAAGAAAAATGTTTCATCCTAGGTTCGAACCACTTCCCTCTACAATTGAGCAAAAGCTACCCAAAGTATCAGCACATTTGATGTTACAATTCCTCTCTTTCAATCATTTCAGGGGGAAATTATTTTTAACATAAAGAATAACTTCAACATACTGAAGCAACAGGTGTACCCGTACATGAGGAGCCGTCCATAGTCAGAAATAATAGTTTTGCCGACTTTGGGAATAATACATCATGCACTTTTGAGCAAATTCTGCTCCATGAGATGTATGGATAAATCACAAAAGTTTGTCAGTGCCGTGACCCGGATTCGAACCGGGGTTCTTGCGGCCACAACGCAAAGTCCTAACCTCTAGACGATCACGGCCACATCTGACAACTGACACTTGGTGTTATTTTACAAAAGTCTTTCATTAGTGTCATCTGGCGGCCCTAAAGCTTGCAACACCTACACCCATTCTATTACCCGAGATTAAGCTAAGAAAAAGCATTGTTACTTTTTTATATGTATTTACCAATCAGCCTAGCGTTAACAAGTCTCAGGCAATTGATTGGCCAATTAGGAACTCGTCACAAAATTGTTTTTAGAGCAAAAGTTTTGTAGTGCCGTGACCCGGATTCGAACCGGGGTTCTTGCGGCCACAACGCAAAGTCCTAACCTCTAGACGATCACGGCTACACTACAAGATGTGAAATTTCTATCTCCTTAACTGTTTCAATCTCGATTTATAACAAAGCGACTTAAACGCCGTGACGTAGGTCGAGAACGCCCATAAAAACAGCAGGCAACACTGGTTAAAGCAGTCTGAAGATTTCCGGTATATTGAGGATGATTTTGAATTATCAGAGATCTTTTGCAATTGCTTATCAGAACTCTGATGTCAATGCGAAAACAGCGGAATGAGTCACTATGGAATTGAATCTTAAGAATTAAAAAAATGTTCTCTAAGTTGAGAAAGTAATAGCAAATGACAATTTTGAGGCATAATAAGAAAAATGTTTCATCCTAGGTTCGAACCACTTCCCTCTACAATTGAGCAAAAGCTACCCAAAGTATCAGCACATTTGATGTTACAATTCCTCTCTTTCAATCATTTCAGGGGGAAATTATTTTTAACATAAAGAATAACTTCAACATACTGAAGCAACAGGTGTACCCGTACATGAGGAGCCGTCCATAGTCAGAAATAATAGTTTTGCCGACTTTGGGAATAATACATCATGCACTTTTGAGCAAATTCTGCTCCATGAGATGTATGGATAAATCACAAAAGTTTGTCAGTGCCGTGACCCGGATTCGAACCGGGGTTCTTGCGGCCACAACGCAAAGTCCTAACCTCTAGACGATCACGGCTACACTACAAGATGTGAAATTTCTATCTCCTTAACTGTTTCAATCTCGATTTATAACAAAGCGACTTAAACGCCGTGACGTAGGTCGAGAACGCCCATAAAAACAGCAGGCAACACTGGTTAAAGCAATCTGAAGATTTCCGGTATATTGAGGATGATTTTGAATTATCAGAGATCTTTTGCAATTGCTTATCAGAACTCTGATGTCAATGCGAAAACAGCGGAATGAGTCACTATGGAATTGAATCTTAAGAATTAAATAAATGTTCTCTAAGTTGAGAAAGTAATAGCAAATGACAATTTTGAGGCATAATAAGAAAAATGTTTCATTCTAGGTTCGAACCACTTCCCTCTACAATTGAGCAAAAGCTACCCAAAGTATCAGCACATTTGATGTTACAATTCCTCTCTTTCAATCATTTCAGCGGGAAATTTGTTTTTACATAAAGAATAACTTCAACATACTGAAGCAACAGGTGTACCCGTACATGAGGAGCCGTCCATAGTCAGAAATAATAGTTTTGCCGACTTTGGGAATAATACATCAGGCACTTTTGAGCAAATTCTGCTCCATGAGATGTATGGATAAATCACAAAAGTTTGTCAGTGCCGTGACCCGGATTCGAACCGGGGTTCTTGCGGCCACAACGCAAAGTCCTAACCTCTAGACGATCACGGCTACACTACAAGATGTGAAATTTCTATCTCCTTAACTGTTTCAATCTCGATTTATAACAAAGCGACTTAAACGCCGTGACGTAGGTCGAGAACGCCCATAAAAACAGCAGGCAACACTGGTTAAAGCAGTCTGAAGATTTCCGGTATATTGAGGATGATTTTGAATTATCAGAGATCTTTTGCAATTGCTTATCAGAACTCTGATGTCAATGCGAAAACAGCGGAATGAGTCACTATGGAATTGAATCTTAAGAATTAAAAAAATGTTCTCTAAGTTGAGAAAGTAATAGCAAATGACAATTTTGAGGCATAATAAGAAAAATGTTTCATCCTAGGTTCGAACCACTTCCCTCTACAATTGAGCAAAAGCTACCCAAAGTATCAGCACATTTGATGTTACAATTCCTCTCTTTCAATCATTTCAGGGGGAAATTATTTTTAACATAAAGAATAACTTCAACATACTGAAGCAACAGGTGTACCCGTACATGAGGAGCCGTCCATAGTCAGAAATAATAGTTTTGCCGACTTTGGGAATAATACATCATGCACTTTTGAGCAAATTCTGCTCCATGAGATGTATGGATAAATCACAAAAGTTTGTCAGTGCCGTGACCCGGATTCGAACCGGGGTTCTTGCGGCCACAACGCAAAGTCCTAACCACTAGACGATCACGGCCACATCTGACAACTGACACTTGGTGTTATTTTACAAAAGTCTTTTATTAGTGTCATCTGGCGGCCCTTAAGCTTGCAACCCCTACACCCATTCTATTACCCGAGATTAAGCTAAGAAAAAGCATTGTTACTTTTTTATATGTATTTACCAATCAGCCTAGCGTTAACAAGTCTCAGGCAATTGATTGGCCAATTAGGAACTCGTCACAAAAATGTTTTTAGTGCAAAAGTTTTGTAGTGCCGTGACCCGGATTCGAACCGGGGTTCTTGCGGCCACAACGCAAAGTCCTAACCTCTAGACGATCACGGCTACACTACAAGATGTGAAATTTCTATCTCCTTAACTGTTTCAATCTCGATTTATAACAAAGCGACTTAAACGCCGTGACGTAGGTCGAGAACGCCCATAAAAACAGCAGGCAACACTGGTTAAAGCAGTCTGAAGATTTCCGGTATATTGAGGATGATTTTGAATTATCAGAGATCTTTTGCAATTGCTTATCAGAACTCTGATGTCAATGCGAAAACAGCGGAATGAGTCACTATGGAATTGAATCTTAAGAATTAAAAAAATGTTCTCTAAGTTGAGAAAGTAATAGCAAATGACAATTTTGAGGCATAATAAGAAAAATGTTTCATCCTAGGTTCGAACCACTTCCCTCTACAATTGAGCAAAAGCTACCCAAAGTATCAGCACATTTGATGTTACAATTCCTCTCTTTCAATCATTTCAGGGGGAAATTATTTTTAACATAAAGAATAACTTCAACATACTGAAGCAACAGGTGTACCCGTACATGAGGAGCCGTCCATAGTCAGAAATAATAGTTTTGCCGACTTTGGGAATAATACATCATGCACTTTTGAGCAAATTCTGCTCCATGAGATGTATGGATAAATCACAAAAGTTTGTCAGTGCCGTGACCCGGATTCGAACCGGGGTTCTTGCGGCCACAACGCAAAGTCCTAACCTCTAGACGATCACGGCTACACTACAAGATGTGAAATTTCTATCTCCTTAACTGTTTCAATCTCGATTTATAACAAAGCGACTTAAACGCCGTGACGTAGGTCGAGAACGCCCATAAAAACAGCAGGCAACACTGGTTAAAGCAGTCTGAAGATTTCCGGTATATTGAGGATGATTTTGAATTATCAGAGATCTTTTGCAATTGCTTATCAGAACTCTGATGTCAATGCGAAAACAGCGGAATGAGTCACTATGGAATTGAATCTTAAGAATTAAATAAATGTTCTCTAAGTTGAGAAAGTAATAGCAAATGACAATTTTGAGGCATAATAAGAAAAATGTTTCATTCTAGGTTCGAACCACTTCCCTCTACAATTGAGCAAAAGCTACCCAAAGTATCAGCACATTTGATGTTACAATTCCTCTCTTTCAATCATTTCAGCGGGAAATTTGTTTTTACATAAAGAATAACTTCAACATACTGAAGCAACAGGTGTACCCGTACATGAGGAGCCGTCCATAGTCAGAAATAATAGTTTTGCCGACTTTGGGAATAATACATCAGGCACTTTTGAGCAAATTCTGCTCCATGAGATGTATGGATAAATCACAAAAGTTTGTCAGTGCCGTGACCCGGATTCGAACCGGGGTTCTTGCGGCCACAACGCAAAGTCCTAACCTCTAGACGATCACGGCTACACTACAAGATGTGAAATTTCTATCTCCTTAACTGTTTCAATCTCGATTTATAACAAAGCGACTTAAACGCCGTGACGTAGGTCGAGAACGCCCATAAAAACAGCAGGCAACACTGGTTAAAGCAATCTGAAGATTTCCGGTATATTGAGGATGATTTTGAATTATCAGAGATCTTTTGCAATTGCTTATCAGAACTCTGATGTCAATGCGAAAACAGCGGAATGAGTCACTATGGAATTGAATCTTAAGAATTAAAAAAATGTTCTCTAAGTTGAGAAAGTAATAGCAAATGACAATTTTGAGGCATAATAAGAAAAATGTTTCATCCTAGGTTCGAACCACTTCCCTCTACAATTGAGCAAAAGCTACCCAAAGTATCAGCACATTTGATGTTACAATTCCTCTCTTTCAATCATTTCAGGGGGAAATTATTTTTAACATAAAGAATAACTTCAACATACTGAAGCAACAGGTGTACCCGTACATGAGGAGCCGTCCATAGTCAGAAATAATAGTTTTGCCGACTTTGGGAATAATACATCATGCACTTTTGAGCAAATTCTGCTCAATGAGATGTATGGATAAATCACAAAAGTTTGTCAGTGCCGTGACCCGGATTCGAACCGGGGTTCTTGCGGCCACAACGCAAAGTCCTAACCTCTAGACGATCACGGCCACATCTGACAACTGACACTTGGTGTTATTTTACAAAAGTCTTTCATTAGTGTCATCTGGCGGCCCTTAAGCTTGCAACCCCTACACCCATTCTATTACCCGAGATTAAGCTAAGAAAAAGCATTGTTACTTTTTTATATGTATTTACCAATCAGCCTAGCGTTAACAAGTCTCAGGCAATTGATTGGCCAATTAGGAACTCGTCACAAAATTGTTTTTAGAGCAAAAGTTTTGTAGTGCCGTGACCCGGATTCGAACCGGGGTTCTTGCGGCCACAACGCAAAGTCCTAACCTCTAGACGATCACGGCTACACTACAAGATGTGAAATTTCTATCTCCTTAACTGTTTCAATCTCGATTTATAACAAAGCGACTTAAACGCCGTGACGTAGGTCGAGAACGCCCATAAAAACAGCAGGCAACACTGGTTAAAGCAGTCTGAAGATTTCCGGTATATTGAGGATGATTTTGAATTATCAGAGATCTTTTGCAATTGCTTATCAGAACTCTGATGTCAATGCGAAAACAGCGGAATGAGTCACTATGGAATTGAATCTTAAGAATTAAAAAAATGTTCTCTAAGTTGAGAAAGTAATAGCAAATGACAATTTTGAGGCATAATAAGAAAAATGTTTCATCCTAGGTTCGAACCACTTCCCTCTACAATTGAGCAAAAGCTACCCAAAGTATCAGCACATTTGATGTTACAATTCCTCTCTTTCAATCATTTCAGGGGGAAATTATTTTTAACATAAAGAATAACTTCAACATACTGAAGCAACAGGTGTACCCGTACATGAGGAGCCGTCCATAGTCAGAAATAATAGTTTTGCCGACTTTGGGAATAATACATCATGCACTTTTGAGCAAATTCTGCTCCATGAGATGTATGGATAAATCACAAAAGTTTGTCAGTGCCGTGACCCGGATTCGAACCGGGGTTCTTGCGGCCACAACGCAAAGTCCTAACCTCTAGACGATCACGGCTACACTACAAGATGTGAAATTTCTATCTCCTTAACTGTTTCAATCTCGATTTATAACAAAGCGACTTAAACGCCGTGACGTAGGTCGTGAACGCCCATAAAAACAGCAGGCAACACTGGTTAAAGCAATCTGAAGATTTCCGGTATATTGAGGATGATTTTGAATTATCAGAGATCTTTTGCAATTGCTTATCAGAACTCTGATGTCAATGCGAAAACAGCGGAATGAGTCACTATGGAATTGAATCTTAAGAATTAAATAAATGTTCTCTAAGTTGAGAAAGTAATAGCAAATGACAATTTTGAGGCATAATAAGAAAAATGTTTCATTCTAGGTTCGAACCACTTCCCTCTACAATTGAGCAAAAGCTACCCAAAGTATCAGCACATTTGATGTTACAATTCCTCTCTTTCAATCATTTCAGCGGGAAATTTGTTTTTACATAAAGAATAACTTCAACATACTGAAGCAACAGGTGTACCCGTACATGAGGAGCCGTCCATAGTCAGAAATAATAGTTTGGCCGACTTTGGGAATAATACATCAGGCACTTTTGAGCAAATTCTGCTCCATGAGATGTATGGATAAATCACAAAAGTTTGTCAGTGCCGTGACCCGGATTCGAACCGGGGTTCTTGCGGCCACAACGCAAAGTCCTAACCACTAGACGATCACGGCCACATCTGACAACTGACACTTGGTGTTATTTTACAAAAGTCTTTCATTAGTGTCATCTGGCGGCCCTAAAGCTTGCAACCCCTACACCCATTCTATTACCCGAGATTAAGCTAAGAAAAAGCATTGTTACTTTTTTTTATGTATTTACCAATCAGCCTAGCGTTAACAAGTCTCAGGCAATTGATTGGCCAATTAGGAACTCGTCACAAAAATGTTTTTAGAGCAAAAGTTTTGTAGTGCCGTGACCCGGATTCGAACCGGGGTTCTTGCGGCCACAACGCAAAGTCCTAACCTCTAGACGATCACGGCTACACTACAAGATGTGAAATTTCTATCTCCTTAACTGTTTCAATCTCGATTTATAACAAAGCGACTTAAACGCCGTGACGTAGGTCGAGAACGCCCATAAAAACAGCAGGCAACACTGGTTAAAGCAGTCTGAAGATTTCCGGTATATTGAGGATGATTTTGAATTATCAGACATCTTTTGCAATTGCTTATCAGAACTCTGATGTCAATGCGAAAACAGCGGAATGAGTCACTATGGAATTGAATCTTAAGAATTAAAAAAATGTTCTCTAAGTTGAGAAAGTAATAGCAAATGACAATTTTGAGGCATAATAAGAAAAATGTTTCATCCTAGGTTCGAACCACTTCCCTCTACAATTGAGCAAAAGCTACCCAAAGTATCAGCACATTTGATGTTACAATTCCTCTCTTTCAATCATTTCAGGGGGAAATTATTTTTAACATAAAGAATAACTTCAACATACTGAAGCAACAGGTGTACCCGTACATGAGGAGCCGTCCATAGTCAGAAATAATAGTTTTGCCGACTTTGGGAATAATACATCATGCACTTTTGAGCAAATTCTGCTCCATGAGATGTATGGATAAATCACAAAAGTTTGTCAGTGCCGTGACCCGGATTCGAACCGGGGTTCTTGCGGCCACAACGCAAAGTCCTAACCTCTAGACGATCACGGCTACACTACAAGATGTGAAATTTCTATCTCCTTAACTGTTTCAATCTCGATTTATAACAAAGCGACTTAAACGCCGTGACGTAGGTCGTGAACGCCCATAAAAACAGCAGGCAACACTGGTTAAAGCAATCTGAAGATTTCCGGTATATTGAGGATGATTTTGAATTATCAGAGATCTTTTGCAATTGCTTATCAGAACTCTGATGTCAATGCGAAAACAGCGGAATGAGTCACTATGGAATTGAATCTTAAGAATTAAATAAATGTTCTCTAAGTTGAGAAAGTAATAGCAAATGACAATTTTGAGGCATAATAAGAAAAATGTTTCATTCTAGGTTCGAACCACTTCCCTCTACAATTGAGCAAAAGCTACCCAAAGTATCAGCACATTTGATGTTACAATTCCTCTCTTTCAATCATTTCAGCGGGAAATTTGTTTTTACATAAAGAATAACTTCAACATACTGAAGCAACAGGTGTACCCGTACATGAGGAGCCGTCCATAGTCAGAAATAATAGTTTGGCCGACTTTGGGAATAATACATCAGGCACTTTTGAGCAAATTCTGCTCCATGAGATGTATGGATAAATCACAAAAGTTTGTCAGTGCCGTGACCCGGATTCGAACCGGGGTTCTTGCGGCCACAACGCAAAGTCCTAACCACTAGACGATCACGGCCACATCTGACAACTGACACTTGGTGTTATTTTACAAAAGTCTTTCATTAGTGTCATCTGGCGGCCCTAAAGCTTGCAACCCCTACACCCATTCTATTACCCGAGATTAAGCTAAGAAAAAGCATTGTTACTTTTTTTTATGTATTTACCAATCAGCCTAGCGTTAACAAGTCTCAGGCAATTGATTGGCCAATTAGGAACTCGTCACAAAAATGTTTTTAGAGCAAAAGTTTTGTAGTGCCGTGACCCGGATTCGAACCGGGGTTCTTGCGGCCACAACGCAAAGTCCTAACCTCTAGACGATCACGGCTACACTACAAGATGTGAAATTTCTATCTCCTTAACTGTTTCAATCTCGATTTATAACAAAGCGACTTAAACGCCGTGACGTAGGTCGAGAACGCCCATAAAAACAGCAGGCAACACTGGTTAAAGCAGTCTGAAGATTTCCGGTATATTGAGGATGATTTTGAATTATCAGACATCTTTTGCAATTGCTTATCAGAACTCTGATGTCAATGCGAAAACAGCGGAATGAGTCACTATGGAATTGAATCTTAAGAATTAAAAAAATGTTCTCTAAGTTGAGAAAGTAATAGCAAATGACAATTTTGAGGCATAATAAGAAAAATGTTTCATCCTAGGTTCGAACCACTTCCCTCTACAATTGAGCAAAAGCTACCCAAAGTATCAGCACATTTGATGTTACAATTCCTCTCTTTCAATCATTTCAGGGGGAAATTATTTTTAACATAAAGAATAACTTCAACATACTGAAGCAACAGGTGTACCCGTACATGAGGAGCCGTCCATAGTCAGAAATAATAGTTTTGCCGACTTTGGGAATAATACATCATGCACTTTTGAGCAAATTCTGCTCCATGAGATGTATGGATAAATCACAAAAGTTTGTCAGTGCCGTGACCCGGATTCGAACCGGGGTTCTTGCGGCCACAACGCAAAGTCCTAACCACTAGACGATCACGGCCACATCTGACAACTGACACTTGGTGTTATTTTACAAAAGTCTTTCATTAGTGTCATCTGGCGGCCCTTAAGCTTGCAACCCCTACACCCATTCTATTACCCGAGATTAAGCTAAGAAAAAGCATTGTTACTTTTTTATATGTATTTACCAATCAGCCTAGCGTTAACAAGTCTCAGGCAATTGATTGGCCAATTAGGAACTCGTCACAAAAATGTTTTTAGTGCAAAAGTTTTGTAGTGCCGTGACCCGGATTCGAACCGGGGTTCTTGCGGCCACAACGCAAAGTCCTAACCTCTAGACGATCACGGCTACACTACAAGATGTGAAATTTCTATCTCCTTAACTGTTTCAATCTCGATTTATAACAAAGCGACTTAAACGCCGTGACGTAGGTCGAGAACGCCCATAAAAACAGCAGGCAACACTGGTTAAAGCAGTCTGAAGATTTCCGGTATATTGAGGATGATTTTGAATTATCAGACATCTTTTGCAATTGCTTATCAGAACTCTGATGTCAATGCGAAAACAGCGGAATGAGTCACTATGGAATTGAATCTTAAGAATTAAAAAAATGTTCTCTAAGTTGAGAAAGTAATAGCAAATGACAATTTTGAGGCATAATAAGAAAAATGTTTCATCCTAGGTTCGAACCACTTCCCTCTACAATTGAGCAAAAGCTACCCAAAGTATCAGCACATTTGATGTTACAATTCCTCTCTTTCAATCATTTCAGGGGGAAATTATTTTTAACATAAAGAATAACTTCAACATACTGAAGCAACAGGTGTACCCGTACATGAGGAGCCGTCCATAGTCAGAAATAATAGTTTGGCCGACTTTGGGAATAATACATCATGCACTTTTGAGCAAATTCTGCTCCATGAGATGTATGGATAAATCACAAAAGTTTGTCAGTGCCGTGACCCGGATTCGAACCGGGGTTCTTGCGGCCACAACGCAAAGTCCTAACCACTAGACGATCACGGCCACATCTGACAACTGACACTTGGTGTTATTTTACAAATGTCTTTCATTAGTGTCATCTGGCGGCCCTAAAGCTTGCAACCCCTACACCCATTCTATTACCCGAGATTAAGCTAAGAAAAAGCATTGTTACTTTTTTATATGTATTTACCAATCAGCCTAGCGTTAACAAGTCTCAGGCAATTGATTGGCCAATTAGGAACTCGTCACAAAAATGTTTTTAGAGCAAAAGATTTGTAGTGCCGTAACCCGGATTCGAACCGGGGTTCTTGCGGCCACAACGCAAAGTCCTAACCTCTAGACGATCACGGCTACACTACAAGATGTGAAATTTCTATCTCCTTAACTGTTTCAATCTCGATTTATAACAAAGCGACTTAAACGCCGTGACGTAGGTCGAGAACGCCCATAAAAACAGCAGGCAACACTGGTTAAAGCAGTCTGAAGATTTCCGGTATATTGAGGATGATTTTGAATTATCAGAGATCTTTTGCAATTGCTTATCAGAACTCTGATGTCAATGCGAAAACAGCGGAATGAGTCACTATGGAATTGAATCTTAAGAATTAAAAAAATGTTCTCTAAGTTGAGAAAGTAATAGCAAATGACAATTTTGAGGCATCATAAGAAAAATGTTTCATCCTAGGTTCGAACCACTTCCCTCTACAATTGAGCAAAAGCTACCCAAAGTATCAGCATATTTGATGTTACAATTCCTCTCTTTCAATCATTTCAAGGGGAAATTATTTTTAACATAAAGAATAACTTCAACATACTGAAGCAACAGGTGTACCCGTACATGAGGAGCCGTCCATAGTCAGAAATAATAGTTTGGCCGACTTTGGGAATAATACATCATGCACTTTTGAGCAAATTCTGCTCCATGAGATGTATGGATAAAGAAGAAGAAGAAGAAGAAAATTGTTTTATTAAAGTGTCACCAGGCTAGTACAAAACAAATTAAGACATTGATAGTACAGTTAAAAGTACACCTGCCGGCCTCATAAGGCCTACGAGACACATAAAACATATATATTCAAAATATATTAAGATTCATAACAACAATAAATTAAAATATGGAATATAAGGTAAGATAAAATTAGTGTGTGCTGAGGGATTTTCGGCGCTTAAACATTCTTAGTAATAATACGGCTAATGATTTAGATACATCAGATGTCATTATCAGGTTAAATTGGTCTACAATAGGTAACTGTTGGAAAGAGGGATAAATGGTTTTCATAAAATGAATAAAATCATACCTAAGGTCAGAGTATGATTCACAGCAAAGCAAAAAGTGCACCTCATCCTCTATCTGTCCATTATTGCAATATTTACATTTTCTAACGATGAGTGGTGTAACAGGACGTGAAAATCGACCAAGTTCTATTTCTAATGGGAGTGTTCCACAGCGTAGTTTACTAATAATACTTCTTTCAGAACGGTTTAAATTACAGGTGACATAATTTTCTGCTTGCACCACATTCTTAAAGCGACGATATGTTCGCAATTTGTTACCATTAATCAAATCTTTATCATTCCATAAGTCAGCAAGCCAATTATTATTGTCTAAAAATACCAACCACTCTTTTGCAACATCAAAATCAACATTTGACAAATTAACAACATCTGTAAATGGTAATTTCCATTTTGAAATCAAGTTTGAAACACGGTTATACCAAGAACTTTTAAAATGGCGTGACCATGCATTAATAATTGAAACAGTGTTACATTGCGACGTTTGTATACGACGCCAGAATCTTACTATTTCAATATTCTGTTTTGTAAGGCAAGATAACCAGCCCATTTCACCACAGACTGCTAAGTTGGGGGTTTTACTGCCAACACCCAAAAAAAATCTGCATGCACGATTCTGAACATTATTGATACATCTAAATTGCTTTGTTCCCCAAATGGCTGAGCCATATGATAGGATTGGCTGGACAAGATTATCATACAATTTGTTAAAAATACTAAAAGGTAAACCACCAACTGCTTTAGATTTACAGATAACAACTCCTAAGGCACGACTTGCCGATTTTGCTAACTCTTTAGCAGTATAGTTCAAGTCAAGAAATTCATGGAACCAAAGTCCGAGATATTTGTAGGCATTGCAGTAGTTAATATTATCACCACATACAGTAAACATGAAGTGCGATCTTGGTCTGGATGGGAGCCGAAAGTGAACGATCTTAGTTTTATTAACATTTACTTGAAGGTGCCATCTATCACACCATTCACCTACACAATCTAACATTCGTTGCAGACTATGTTCATCAGGAGCCATTAGGGCAATGTCGTCAGCATATAGAAGCAAACTGAGCATATGTTGATCAATTTGGATTCCACAGTTCAGTGCATTGATTTCATCAACAATATCGTTAATATAAGCAGCAAATAAAGTAGGAGATAACACGCATCCCTGACGGACACCAGATGAAACTTCAAATAAATCAGTATAACAGTCATTGACTCGCACTGATGATTGAATGTTCAAATACTTAGATTGAATTGCACCAAGGAATTTACCTTTAATACCTAGGCATTTAAGTTTATACCATAAGCAGTTTCTGTTAACTCGATCAAAGGCTTTCATGATGTCTATAAAACATACAAATGATGACTGTTTAGAGGAATTTCTGTTACTTATAACTGAATACAAGGAGTAAAGATGCTCCTGCGTACCTCTTTTTGAACGAAACCCGTTTTGTTCGTCTGCAAGTACGTTGTTGTTTTCAAGCCATAAGTTAAGTCTATTATTTAACACATCGGAATATATTTTACATGGGATAGAGAGAAGGGATATACCTCTATAACCTAAAGGGTCACGTGGATTTGCATCTGCCTTCCTTATTGGATTAATAACACTTACTTGCCACTCAATTGGACAGGTACCGTTATCAAAACAGAATGTGAACAATTGAAATAGTATGTCAATACATTTACTGTTCTTGAGTGCCTCTGCTGGCAACAGATCGGGACCCGCTGCCTTGCTTCGCTTCGCACGTGCCACCGCACGCTCAACCTCAGCGCGCGTAACGGCACAATCTAGGTCACTAGTGTCAGGCATTGACTGGGTCACTGGGTCAACTTGAGCATCTAGGTCACCTGAACAGTTAGGGTCCACATCTATTGGACTGCCCGTATACAGTGAGCTATAATAATTTTTCCATTTATCTAAAACTGCACATTAATCGACAATAATAGCGCCTTTTCTTCAATTTCCCATGGAATATTATTAGATCTATTATTTGCTACACCGAGTTTGCCAATTGTCCTCCAAAAGGAACGTGAGTCTCTGCTACTGAACTGGTCAAGCAAACGTTGCTGTTCGTCACGTTGATAGGATCGTTTACACTTCCTTAACAGCTTGTCAAACGCTTTACGTTCAACAATGTACTCAGCTTTAAGGTCCTTCTTGTGACGAGACTTGCACTCGAGCCACCGACTCTCACATGCACGAACCGTGTCCCATTGCTGCTGCAGAGACTCGTTCCAATATGGTTTGTAGAAGGACTTGGATTTTTGATTGCAGGGTCTGCGACCAGCAGGCATGGCCACCTCGTCCAGCTCGGTGTACATGAAATCAAGGAAATCACAATAGGCAGAATTGATGTTCTTATCAACATTTAAATCATGCTCAAGTTTAGTTATTAAAGTTCTAACTTTGTCAGCGACATCACTAGATAAAAATGAATTGGTGATTTTACTTTGATCATACCTTTTTCGACTCCCGTGAGACCCAGGATTGGGACAGGAGCCAGAATCAACAGAGGGACCAGATACAGGAGGCGCAGGAGCTCGGATCTGCCAGGTCAAGATGGAGTGGTCAGGAATGGTGTCAGGAACGTTGTTTCCATGTACCATGGACCTGCTCAATGATATGTATGGATAAATCACAAAAGTTTGTCAGTACCGTGACCCGGATTCGAACCGGGGTTCTTGCGGCCACAACGCAAAGTCCTAACCACTAGACGATCACGGCCACATCTGACAACTGACACTTGGTGTTATTTTACAAAAGTCTTTCATTAGTGTCATCTGGCAGCCCTAAAGCTTGCAACCCCTACACCCATTCTATTACCCGAGATTAAGCTAAGAAAAAGCATTGTTACTTTTTTATATGTATTTACCAATCAGCCTAGCGTAAACAAGTCTCAGGCAATTGATTGGCAAATTAGGAACTCGTCACAAAAATGTTTTTAGAGCAAAAGTTTTGTAGTGCCGTGACCCGGGGTTCTTGCGGCCACAACGCAAAGTCCTAACCTCTAGACGATCACGGCTACACTACAAGATGTGAAATTTCTATCTCCTTAACTGTTTCAATCTCGATTTATAACAAAGCGACTTAAACGCCGTGACGTAGGTCGAGAACGCCCATAAAAACAGCAGGCAACACTGGTTAAAGCAGTCTGAAGATTTCCGGTATATTGAGGATGATTTTGAATTATCAGAGATCTTTTGCAATTGCTTATCAGAACTCTGATGTCAATGCGAAAACAGCGGAATGAGTCACTATGGAATTGAATCTTAAGAATTAAACAAATGTTCTCTAAGTTGAGAAAGTAATAGCAAATGACAATTTTGAGGCATAATAAGAAAAATGTTTCATCCTAGGTTCGAACCACTTCCCTCTACAATCGAGCAAAAGCTACCCAAAGTATCAGCACATTTGATGTTACAATTCCTCTCTTTCAATCATTTCAGGGGGAAATTATTTTTAACATAAAGAATAACTTCAACATACTGAAGCAACAGGTGTTCCCGTACATGAGGAGCCGTCCATAGTCAGAAATAATAGTTTGGCCGACTTTGGAAATAATACATCATGCACTTTTGAGCAAATTCTGCTCCATGATATGTATGGATAAATCACAAAAGTTTGTCAGTGCCGTGACCCGGATTCGAACCGGGGTTCTTGCGGCCACAACGCAAAGTCCTAACCACTAGACGATCACGGCCACATCTGACAACTGACACTTGGTGTTATTTTACAAAAGTCTTTCATTAGTGTCATCTGGCGGCCCTAAAGCTTGCAACCCCTACACCCATTCTATTACCCGAGATTAAGCTAAGAAAAAGCATTGTTACTTTTTTATATGTATTTACCAATCAGCCTAGCGTTCACAAGTCTCAGGCAATTGATTGGCCAATTAGGAACTCGTCACAAAAATGTTTTTAGAGCAAAAGTTTTGTAGTGCCGTGACCCGGATTCGAACCGGGGTTCTTGCGGCCACAACGCAAAGTCCTAACCTCTAGACGATCACGGCTACACTACAAGATGTGAAATTTCTATCTCCTTAACTGTTTCAATCTCGATTTATAACAAAGCGACTTAAACGCCGTGACGTAGGTCGAGAACGCCCATAAAAACAGCAGGCAACACTGGTTAAAGCAGTCTGAAGATTTCCGGTATATTGAGGATGATTTTGAATTATCAGAGATCTTTTGCAATTGCTTATCAGAACTCTGATGTCAATGCGAAAACAGCGGAATGAGTCACTATGGAATTGAATCTTAAGAATTAAAAAAATGTTCTCTAAGTTGAAAAAGTAATAGCAAATGACAATCTTGAGGCATAATAAGAAAAATGTTTCATCCTAGGTTCGAACCACTTCCCTCTACAATCGAGCAAAAGCTACCCAAAGTATCAGCACATTTGATGTTACAATTCCTCTCTTTCAATCATTTCAGGTGAAAATTATTTTTAACATAAAGAATAACTTCAACATACTGAAGGAACAGGTGTTCCCGTACATGAGGAGCCGTCCATAGTCAGAAATAATAGTTTGGCCGACTTTGGGAATAATACATCATGCACTTTTGAGCAAATTCTGCTCCATGAGATGTATGGATAAATCACAAAAGTTTGTCAGTGCCGTGACCCGGATTCGAACCGGGGTTCTTGCGGCCACAACGCAAAGTCCTAACCACTAGACGATCACGGCCACATCTGACAACTGACACTTGGTGTTATTTTACAAAAGTCTTTCATTAGTGTCATCTGGCGGCCCTAAAGCTTGCAACCCCTACACCCATTCTATTACCCGAGATTAAGCTAAGAAAAAGCACTCCCTGTTACTTTTTGATATGTATTTACCATTCAGCTTAGCGTTAACAAGTCTCAGGCAATTGATTGGCCAATTAGGAACTCGTCACATAAATGTTTTTAGAGCAAAAGTTTTGTAGTGCCGTGACCCGGATTCGAACCGGGGTTCTTGCGGCCACAACGCAAAGTCCTAACCTCTAGACAATCACGGCTAAACTACAAGATGTGAAATGTCTATCTCCTTAACTGTTTCAATCTCGATTTATAACAAAGCGACTTAAACGCCGTGACGTAGGTCGAGAACGCCCTATAAAAACAGCAGGCAACACTGGTTAAAGCAGTCTGAAGATTTCCGGTATATTGAGGATGATTTTGAACTATCAGAGATTTTGCAATTGCTTATCAGAACTCTGATGTCAAAGCGAAAACAGCGGAATGAGTCACTATGGAATTGAATCTTAAGAAAATGTTCTCTTAGTTGAGAAAGTAATAGCAAATGACAATTTTGAGGCATAATAAGAAAAATGGTTCATCCTAGGTTCGAACCACTTCCCTCTACAATTGAGCAAAAGCTACCCAAATTCCTCTCTTTCAATCATTTCAGGGGGAAATTATTTTTAACATAAAGAATAACTTCAACATACTGAAGCAACAGGTGTACCCGGACATGAGGAGCCGTCCATAGTCAGAAATAATAGTTTCGCCGACTTTGGGAATAATACATAATGCACTTTGAGCAAATTCTGCTCCATGAGATGTATGGATAAATCACAAAAGTTTGTCAGTGCCGTGACCCGGATTCGAACCGGGGTTCTTGCGGCCACAACGCAAAGTCCTAACCACTTTTTTTTCTTCTTTGATAATGTTTTATTCACAGAAGTATTTACAGATTAAAGTGTAATGGCATTATGTACAGTTTTAAAAGTTGTGTCCTTGGACATGAATATAATGTATCAGTATCATACACAGGTCACATAGATATTTGCTAACCCAAAGGGTGATTAAGAGTTATTTCCTCATTGTTACCAACTGTAATAATATCTAAAGGGAATACATATTTATTAAAGAAAACTGTAGATTGATTAATTTTACTATAATGAAACCAAAGCAATTTGAAATAGTGTTTACCATAATTTTTGAAAAAATAAACTAAGTTAAGTTTTTTATTTTCCATTGAGGAAATAGCTCTTCTTTTAAAACACATACTCTATAAATAGACAAGAGTATATTAATACAATCATGATATGCACCTGCCTCAGCAGAGACAAAACCAAACATAAGCCATGAAACCAAATTGTTAAGTGAATAACCTCTTTCACGAAAAATATTCTTGAAAAGATCTCGAAAAATATTAATAGTTTCGTACAAGTGATCACAAAATACAAACATGTGAAACATATCTTCAATGTCGTCCTTACATACTGGACACAAGTTTGTGTCAGACCTGCCATACTTAAACATTTTTGAATTTGTGTAAACAATGTTATGATTAATTTTGAAATCAAGGTCTCGTTGCTTTGCAGATTTATCTTTATGAAATACCAATTTCCAAACTTTTGACCAGTTAATGTCAAGAGCATACTGATCCCAAAAAACAATTGAAGTTGGATTAACAAAAGTTTTACAAATGAAATGTGAATAACAATATTTTACATTTAAAAGACAAGATGAAATATTACCGTTATCCGATCGAGATAATACAAACATCCTTTAACTCTGAGATGTATGGATAAATCACAAAAGTTTGTTAGTGCCGTGACCCGGATTCGAACCGGGGTTCTTGCGGCCACAACGCAAAGTCCTAACCACTAGACGATCACGGCCACATCTGACAAGTGATATTTTGGTGTTATAATAGAACAGTCTTTCATTAAAGTCTATAAAGGCTATAGCTTGCAACCCCTACACTCATTCTATTACCCGAGATTAAGCTAAGAAAAAGCACATGTCTATCTCCTTAACTGTTTCAATCTCGATTTATAACAAAGCGACTTATCGTTCAGACACTGGTTAAAGCAGGCTGAAGATTTCTAGCTAGTATATTGAGGATGATTTTGAATTATTAGAGATCTTTTGCAATTGCTTATCACTATAAAAAAATATATTTTTAAAAATCTGTAAGTTGAGGCAGTAATAGCAAATAAAAAATTTGAGGCATAATAGGAAAAATGTTTCATCCTAGGTTCGAACCACTTCCTTTAACATTTGAGCAAAAGCTACCCAAAGTATCAGCACATTTGATGTGATAATTTGTCTCTTTCTGTCATTTCAGGGGGAAATTATTTTTAACATGTCAGTTTAGAAGATAAGACTTAAGTTACATTGGACGAGAATGTCAGTTTAGAAGACAAGACTTCAATTACCTAGGACGAGAATGTCAGTTTAGAAGATGAAACTTGAGTTTGATAGGACGAGAATGTCAGTTTAGAAGATAAGACTTGAGTTACATAGGACGAGAATGTCAGTTTAGAAGACAAGACTTCAATTACCTAGGACGAGAATTTCAGTTTAGAAGATGATACTTGAGTTACCTAGGACGAGAATGTCAGTTTAGAAGACAATACTTCAATTACCTAGGACGAGAATGTCAGTTTAGAAGATAAGACTTGAGTTACCTAGGACGAGAATGTCAGGTTAGAAGATGAGACTTCTATTACATAGGGCGAGAATGTCAGTTTAGAAGATGAGACTTGAGTTACATAGGACGAGAATGTCAGGTTAGAAGATGAGACTTCTATTACCTAGGACGAGAATGTCAGTTTAGAAGATGAGACTTGAGTTACCTAGGACGAGAATGTCAGTTTAGAAACTAAGGCTTGAGTTACCGAGGACGAGAATGTCAGTTTAGAAGACAAGACTTCAATTACCTAGGACGAGAATGTCAGTTTAGAAGATGATACTTGAGTTACATAGGACGAGAATGTCAGTTAAGAAGATGAGACTTGAGTTACATAGGACGAGAATGTCAGTTTATAAGATAAGACATGAGTTATCTAGGACGATAATGTCAGTTTAGAAGATGAGACTTCAATTACCTAGGACGAGAATGTCAGTTTAGAAGATAAGACTTCGATTACCTAGGACGAGAATATCAGGTTAGAAGATGAGACTTGAGTTATCTAGGGTGAGAATATCAAGTTAGAAGATGAAACTTGAGTTACCTAGGACGAGAATGTCAGATTAGAAGATGATACTTGAGTTACCTAGGACGAGAATGTCAGATTAGAAACTAAGGCTTGAGTTACCGAGGACGAGAATGTCAGTTTAGATGATAAGACTTGAGTTACCTAGGACGAGAATGTCAGGTTAGAAGATGAGACTTCTATTACATAGGACGAGAATGTCAGTTTAGAAGATGAGACTTGAGTTACATAGGACGAGAATGTCAGTTTAGAAGATGAGACTTGAGTTACCTAGGACGAGAATGTCAGTTTAGAAACTAAGGCTTGAGTTACCGAGGACGAGAATGTCAGTTTAGAAAACAAGACTTCAATTACCTAGGACGAGAATGTCAGTTTAGAAGATGATACTTGAGTTACATAGGACGAGAATGTCAGTTAAGAAGATGAGACTTGAGTTACATAGGACGAGAATGTCAGTTTATAAGATAAGACATGAGTTATCTAGGACGATAATGTCAGTTTAGAAGATGAGACTTCAATTACCTAGGACGAGAATGTCAGTTTAGAAGATAAGACTTCGATTACCTAGGACGAGAATATCAGGTTAGAAGATGAGACTTGAGTTATCTAGGGTGAGAATATCAAGTTAGAAGATGAAACTTGAGTTACCTAGGACGAGAATGTCAGATTAGAAGATGATACTTGAGTTACCTAGGACGAGAATGTCAGATTAGAAACTAAGGCTTGAGTTACCGAGGACGAGAATGTCAGTTTAGAAGATAAGACTTGAGTTACCTAGGACGAGAATGTCAGGTTAGAAGATGAGACTTGAGTTACCTAGGACGAGAATGTCAGTTTAGAAGACAAGACTTCTATTACATAGGACGAGAATGTCAGTTTAGAAGATGAGACTTGAGTTACATAGGACGAGAATGTCAGTTTAGAAGATGAGACTTGAGTTACCTAGGACGAGAATGTCAGTTTAGAAACTAAGGCTTGAGTTACCGAGGACGAGAATGTCAGTTTAGAAAACAAGACTTCAATTACCTAGGACGAGAATGTCAGTTTAGAAGATGATACTTGAGTTACATAGGACGAGAATGTCAGTTAAGAAGATGAGACTTGAGTTACATAGGACGAGAATGTCAGTTTATAAGATAAGACATGAGTTATCTAGGACGATAATGTCAGTTGAGAAGATGAGACTTCAATTACCTAGGACGAGAATGTCAGTTTAGAAGATAAGACTTCGATTACCTAGGACGAGAATGTCAGTTAAGAAGATAAGACTTCGATTACCTAGGACGAGAATGTCAGTTTAGAAGACAAGACTTCAATTACCTAGGACGAGAATGTCAGTTTAGAAGATGATACTTGAGTTACATAGGACGAGAATGTCAGTTAAGAAGATGAGACTTGAGTTACATAGGACGATAATGTCAGTTTAGAAGATAAGACATGAGTTATCTAGGACGATAATGTCAGTGTAGAAGATGAGACTTCAATTACCTAGGACGAGAATGTCAGTTTAGAAGATAAGACTTCGATTACCTAGGACGAGAATATCAGGTTAGAAGATGAGACTTGAGTTATCTAGGGTGAGAATATCAAGTTAGAAGATGAAACTTGAGTTACCTAGGACGAGAATGTCAGATTAGAAACTAAGGCTTGAGTTACCGAGGACGAGAATGTCAGTTTAGAAGATGAGACTTGAGTTACCTAGGACGAGAATTTCAGTTTAGAAGATGAGACTTCGATTACCTAGAACGAGAATGTGAGGTTAGGAAATGAGACTTAAGTTACCTAGGACGAGAATGTCAGGTTAGAAAATGAAACTTGAGTTACCTAAGACGAGAATGTGAGGTTAGAAGATGAGACTTGAGTTACCTAGGACGAGAATGTGAGGTTAGAAGATGAGACTTCGATTACCTAGGACGAGAATGTCAGTTTAGAAGATGAGACTTCAATTACCTAGGACGAGAATGTCAGTTTAGAAGATGATACTTGAGTTACCTAGGACGAGAATGTCAGTTTAGAAGACAATACTTCAATTACCTAGGACGAGAATGTCAGTTTAGAAGATAAGACTTGAGTTACCTAGGACGAGAATGTCAGGTTAGAAGATGAGACTTCTATTACATAGGGCGAGAATGTCAGTTTAGAAGATGAGACTTGAGTTACATAGGACGAGAATGTCAGGTTAAAAGATGAGACTTCTATTACCTAGGACGAGAATGTCAGTTAGAAGATGAGACTTGAGTTACCTAGGACGAGAATGTCAGTTTAGAAACTAAGGCTTGAGTTACCGAGGACGAGAATGTCAGTTTAGAAGACAAGACTTCAATTACCTAGGACGAGAATGTCAGTTTAGAAGATGATACTTGAGTTACATAGGACGAGAATGTCAGTTAAGAAGATGAGACTTGAGTTACGTAGGACGAGAATGTCAGTTTAGAAGATGAGACTTCAATTACCTAGGACGAGAATGTCAGTTTATAAGATAAGACATGAGTTATCTAGGACGATAATGTCAGTTTAGAAGATGAGACTTCAATTACCTAGGACGAGAATGTCAGTTTAGAAGATAAGACTTCGATTACCTAGGACGAGAATATCAGGTTAGAAGATGAGACTTGAGTTATCTAGGGTGAGAATATCAAGTTAGAAGATGAAACTTGAGTTACCTAGGACGAGAATGTCAGATTAGAAGATGATACTTGAGTTACCTAGGACGAGAATGTCAGATTAGAAACTAAGGCTTGAGTTACCGAGGACGAGAATGTCAGTTTAGAAGATAAGACTTGAGTTACCTAGGACGAGAATGTCAGGTTAGAAGATGAGACTTCTATTACATAGGACGAGAATGTCAGTTTAGAAGATGAGACTTGAGTTACATAGGACGAGAATGTCAGTTAAGAAGATGAGACTTGAGTTACCGAGGACGAGAATGTCAGTTTAGAAAACAAGACTTCAATTACCTAGGACGAGAATGTCAGTTTAGAAGATGATACTTGAGTTACATAGGACGAGAATGTCAGTTAAGAAGATGAGACTTGAGTTACATAGGACGAGAATGTCAGTTTATAAGATAAGACATGAGTTATCTAGGACGATAATGTCAGTTGAGAAGATGAGACTTCAATTACCTAGGACGAGAATGTCAGTTTAGAAGATAAGACTTCGATTACCTAGGACGAGAATGTCAGTTTAGAAGATAAGACTTCGATTACCTAGGACGAGAATGTCAGTTTAGAAGACAAGACTTCAATTACCTAGGACGAGCATGTCAGTTTAGAAGATGATACTTGAGTTACATAGGACGAGAATGTCAGTTAAGAAGATGAGACTTGAGTTACATAGGACGATAATGTCAGATTAGAAGATAAGACATGAGTTATCTAGGACGATAATGTCAGTTTAGAAGATGAGACTTCAATTACCTAGGACGAGAATGTCAGTTTAGAAGATAAGACTTCGATTACCTAGGACGAGAATATCAGGTTAGAAGATGAGACTTGAGTTATCTAGGGTGAGAATATCAAGTTAGAAGATGAAACTTGAGTTACCTAGGACGAGAATGTCAGATTAGAAACTAAGGCTTGAGTTACCGAGGACGAGAATGTCAGTTTAGAAGATGAGACTTGAGTTACCTAGGACGAGAATGTCAGTTTAGAAGATGAGACTTCGATTACCTAGAACGAGAATGTGAGGTTAGGAAATGAGACTTAAGTTACCTAGGACGAGAATGTCAGGTTAGAAAATGAAACTTGAGTTACATAAGACGAGAATGTGAGGTTAGAAGATGAGACTTGAGTTACCTAGGACGAGAATGTGAGGTTAGAAGATGAGACTTCGATTACCTAGGACGAGAATGTCAGTTTAGAAGATGAGACTTCAATTACCTAGGACGAGAATGTCAGGTTGGAAGATAAGACTTGAGTAACATAGGGCTTTGGGTATTTTTGGTATGCAGGCATGCAGTTACCGCTGTTTTTAAGAATATCAAGTTGGAAGACAAGATATTTGTTCCCTGTTGTAGGAAATATTTTGTTTGGAAGTTATCATTTCCCCCGCTGTTGTTTAAAATCATCATATTGGAGGAAATTACATTTTTACATTTGAAAATGCCCAAACGCTGTTTTGATACAACATTGAAGCCATTCTACCTCTGTTCATTTGTTTAATTTCACCTCCACTCTTTGTCAACATGTCCTAGTAAATGTAGGGCTAGTCACTCTTCCATGTGTACTTAGCCTTCCTAATGACAAACCGAAAATTTATGATAACCCTGATACATGACGTTATCATGTTATATACAGCCGGTCTGCGCAAAAGAATGCGCATACACATAAGCAGGGCTCGACAGCCCTTAGATCAAAGTTGTAAGTGAACTTCATATTCATTTCCTTGTACAGGGGACTATTTTGCTTATAGGCGGAGGCGATCAACGAGTAGAAAGGAACTTGTTCTGATTTCATAGGAATTTGTGTGATTTATTTTTAAGAACCAGGTAGGTATCGACATTACTATTATAGGATGTTCAAGCTTCTTAGCTACACTTTGTATCGTGTTCATTTTTACATTAACAATAGACAACCCATTATCCCAGATTTGCGTATATATTTGTTTTTGATTCAGACCTTAGCCTCAGAAACAGGTAAAATTCACCGATGGTCGTACCATAAGCTAGTAGTATCGACATTACTATTATAAGATGTTCAAGCTTCTTAGCTAGACTTTGTCAATTTTGAATTAGAAATAGACAACCCATTATCCCAGATTTACGTATATGTATTTTTTGGTCCCAACCTTAGCCTCGGAAACAGGTATTAGTCACCGATGGCCGTACCATAAGCTAGTAGTATCGACATTACTATTTATAAGATGTTCAAGCTTCTTATGTAGACTTTGTCAATTTTGAATTAGAAATAGACAACCCATTATCCCAGATTTGCGTACATGTATTTTTTGGTCCCAACCTTAGCCTCAGAAACAGGTATTAGTCACCGATGGCCGTACCATAAGCTTACCCAGTCAACAAGTAGGCCGGTCAGAGGTTGGAGATGTTGACTCTGATTGTGAAGTGCATAGTGACCAGAATGAACTCTTTCCTGAATTTGGCCTATTGCTGTAGGTTCGGACAAATAACAATGTTACATTTAGTTGAATGTTGATAAGCCGAATTAATTTTCAAGTGGCAACCATCTTGTATACAATCGGTCTA